>KN509704.1:0-12446 GCA_000787155.1 Scartelaos histophorus
CATGACACACTGGCATGATAATATGGATTTAACTGGCAGCGTGGGTCTGTTTAGCACAGAACATAAATGCAATTGCTCAAAATTTGGTATAGAAGTATTGATTAGTATTGTCCATTTCAGTTTAGTCTACTCTCTGTTGTAGGGAGCATTATACCTCTGATGATACTGGCTAAGATAGCATGGATTGGGACTTAGCTAGGAGTGTCGGGCTGTTTGACACAGAATAGAAATGCAGCTTCTCTATCCATTTCAAGTATTATTTTGTTTATAGCAACATCACAAAAACGTCGATCCACTCGTAAAACTCATAATTTATTTTTACATCATTCTCATGGGTTGTATCGTGCACATATGTGGTTATTACTGTCTCAGCTGAATGTCTCTCCCGTCAATCTCCCTATTTCACACTACAGGAATGATGAGTGCAAAAATAATAACTATACTTTATCTTCATATAGCTCAGTTTCACACATTTTCTTCTAATCATTGGTAATATTCATTTTTAAAGGAAATATCTAACAGAAAATGGGCCTTAACTTTAGAACATATTATTAGAACAGATTAAAAACTCTTGTGAATATAATCTGGTAACACTTCATTTTGAGAATCTTGCATCTGGAAATCCAACTGCCCGAAAAATCTCTGCCAAATCACCAAAACCAACACTGACAGAATGCTCTATTAGTTACCATGGCGATAACAAAAGGAGAAAAAAAAGTTGAAACAAGTGGGCCATGACGTGCGGACAAAGAGCCGGTGTTTCTCACTTCACCGCGGTCGTGCTGGGCTTGTTTGTGACTCACGTCGGGGTCAGACAGGCGGCGGGCTCCCAGGCGACGGGTGCAGTCTGCCAGGTTCACTGACAGGAGCAGCAGGGACCCGCTAAAACCCCTGCGAAGTGTGCAGGCCAGGACTTGGAGACGCAACACGATGTTTCTCTAAAGATATTGATCACAATTCTAGCGCGGAAGCAGGAGATGGGAGTTGTTGTGCTTGTCATTTTGCCCTGTAGTGTTTGACGAAAAAGCATTTAGTGAGAAAAACACCTCTGTTTTGGAGCTATCTCGCAATGTTTATGGGAGCCGATCTGGATTTGAACATGGGATCGTAAAGCTATGGGGGACATACTTAAAGGGCCCATATTATGCTATGTGTTTTGTTCTTTCACACATGTTTAACACACAAACTCTGCAAATTTTGTCATGTGATAATACAGGCAATACAATACGTCACTGTGTCTTTAAACTCCATACACGCTAGAATCATTTGGATAATTTCAGTGCTGGATTTGTCAATCTTTACTGAACAAAACGTAAAAGTAACTTAATGACATCACAAGGTGGAACAGAGTGTTTTGAGTTTTGGAGACGGAATAAAAATAAAGACTACCGTATTTTTGGGGCTATAAAGTGCACCGGATTATAAGGCGCAGTATCAAATAATATGTCAGTTGTGTCATTGTCCACACATAAGGAGCATCGGATTATAAGGCACAATAAGCGAAACAAAACGCATGTCGGATAAATCGAACTTTATTCAGGTCATTTACAATAACTCTCAGTTGTAGCTAACACAAAAATACAAGTTTAACAGTTGGTGATTTGGGCATCAAACATGCCCGGATCCCTCTCAACATTGTTCAGTTTTAACACAAAAATCACGCAAAAACCTGAAATCTGCATGGTAATGGTGGCATTTTGGGTCCTTGTACAGCACACGGCAGAACTACCGGTATGTTGCACAGTCGCCCTATATGTGGCCAACATATTACTCCTCCTGACTCGCCCACTAATACATTATTAGACTAATGTGGACAACATCAAATCGGTTGGAGGTTAAACACAACCAAAGGTCACACATAAGGCCACTGGATTATAAGGCCACTGTGGATTTTTGAGAAAATGTCATGATTTTAGATGCGCCTTATAGTCCGAAAAATACGGTAATTATAAAGAGTACAGACATGTTTGAATGAAACAAAACACAACTCCAGGTATATTTTGAGAAGGTAACAACATTCTTACATGACTAAAAGCTTAATTTTGCATAAATCCTTAAATCAATCAAAGTCTAAAGTCATTACATTTAACGTGATAAAATACGAGTGCTAATGAACCCACTAATGCAATATAACCTTGGAATATAATTGATATAACTGAGAATTAACTCTTAATACAGTAACAAAATTGATAAAGATGAGAAATTGAAAACAAAGTACAGATAAATGTTGAATAACGGTGTGATAAAAAATAATCCAATATACAATGTGGTCTTTCTACAAAATTTTAGGAATGTGCAGTTTCATCCCTTTAATAATTCCCTTTAACAAAGCTGGTATTTTTATTCATAGGCCTGGACTTAAATACACTTTGCACGTTGTATTATATTTCTTCTGATGCATGTTCTGTATGTTCTGTAATTAGCCGCTAATGAAGACTGTAGAGTAATAATTACCGAATCAGCAAAGCAGAGCCGTGGAACACAGCCTCTTAGAAAGGATTTTTTTTTTTTCTTTTAAAGATGTAAGGAAATTTCACGTCGTTTTAAGAGAAGAATGTCAGGATTAAATTAGGATTAGCAAGTATGAATCAATAGTTCATCCATAAGTCACTTTTAAACAGCCCCAGAATTACCATATGAAATACAAACTCATCTCCGGGAAAAATGGTGAAGAAACTGGCGTATTTTTTCTAATTAAAAAATAAAAAAGAATAAATCATCAGGGCAGGGAAAACAAAAAGCAACAAATGAAGATGATTTTTGCCTCTCCATGACGAGATACTTTGAATGCAGCTGTGCAAATGCTTTAATTTAATTCTTCACAAAATAATTTTTAATTTTGAGTGCTGGAGTTTTTTTTTTTTATTAATATATTTTTAACTAATTATTTTTAAAAAATCATTACAGCTGAGAAAGCAAAAAAGCAACAATAGAAGATGATTGTGCGTCACCATTACGAGATGCTTTGAAGGCAGAGGTGCAATTTTCTTTCTTTTTTTACATTTTTTTAATTTGAGTCTTGGCCACAAAATAGTTTCTCAAATCGACTGTTGGAGTTTTTAAAATTTAACAAACTCAGCATGAAACTCAAACTCGAGATGTGTTCAGGGCCCCTGGGTATTTTACTGACAGTTTGCTCCAACTGTGCTGAATGTCAAATCAAAATTCCTTAAAGACGAATTTTTCAAAATTTTTAAGCAAAATTTGTCTCCTTGCAGATATTTCCGTATAAGCAAAGCAGCTCTTGAAGTAAAATAAGTCCTCTCTGTAGTAGAAAGTGCACGTTAGCATGCTAGTTGTTGCTAGGTAAGTTTGGAAAAGCTTTAAAAATAAGAATAAATAGGACGGTGAGTCAAGAGTAACTTTGAACAACCAGAAATTTGTGTTTCAGTTTCAGACCTTGGGGTCCAAACCGGAGGAGTTGGAGGAAGCGCCTGGGGTGAGGGAAGTTTGGGAGTCTCTGTTTAGACTGAAACGAAGAAAATGGAGTTCTGTTTGTCGTATTTTTAAGATAGTAAAAGAAAAAAACATTGAAGAAGAGGTTGAGTTTAAACTTTTGACTGGTAGCGTAGATTTTTTTCTATCCGTTAATCATATTTTTAAGACTTTACGGGGTCACATTGGCCCAACTTTCAAACTTGCTGCTTGTTTATTCACATCAGAAACTATATCGGCCGTGTTCCAAAGATCCATGTTTTCCTAACTATGCCAAGTCACTGACCCAAACCAAATGATGATGCCTTTCTGTGTAAGATCCAGCCAACATCCTTCACAGTACATCCCTACTTCATTTGCAGCTTGATCTAGTTTACGCCTTTAGCAACATGCTCTAATTTCCACTCCCCTCCTCTCTCTCTCTTTTCACCAACGACCAAAACGAAAAGGGTCAACTGAAGAAAATGATGAAAATTGCAATTTAAATATTCATAAGGCTCTTTTGTCTTTTTTCTTCCGAGTCAAGGAAACAGATCACGCTATTCCCGCCGTGGATTTTGCCAATTACGTCTCATTGTAACCTCCCCGTGTCCAAAGTCACCCTGGTGCTCTTGAGAGACATGCGTAACCTTAACATAATTGTGAGGTTAGGGGAGGATGCCAGGCAGATTGGATACTGCTCAAGCTGACACCAATTCACCGCGGTAGAAAAGACAAGCTCTGGCCCTTATTGTCTGCTCCGAATTAATACAAATGCCCTGGATGTGCAGTGGGAACAAGATTACATTGTATAATTGCGGTGTCTCACTTTGGCAAAACGGGGATTTGTTAAAGGAGGTAGCGAGGTGGAAATGATGGCGGTTTTATTTTTAGACACTTGAGTACTTTTTTGGATAACAGAACCTTAAAGGCGCCGCACCTGATTTGAAGTTATTCCTCATTTACCTTCTGCATTCCGATTATTTACAGCCATGAGTTTGTAAGTGCCTTCTGCAGCGTTTAGAGGCCAGAGCGGAGCTTTGCCGTAACAGTATTGCTAACAACTAGCATGCTAACAGTGCACTTCGTGATTATCGGGCATTCGGTTTATAATTGGTACATAGTAAACTTATTTTGACGCCTGGTTGCAATAATACTATACTTTTCTATTCTTCTAATGCTAAGTGCTAATGCTAAGTGCTAATGCTAAGTGCTAATGCATTTTTAAAGGGTCATCAATTACATGTAAAGGTATGGAAAAATTTCACTTAAAAGGCTAAATCAGTTATGACAATGTTGAATTTATAAAGTTATAGACAATTTCTATCTATGGATTTAATCAGATTTTTGCATGTTGTCATGATAAAACAATTTGCAATTTTAGAAACATTTTTACATTTTTTCAGACTTTTCTTTTGATTGTGTTTAGAGTTTACAACTAGGGAGGTACCAATCCAATACTGATTCTGAAAAAATTGCTGGATCGGATGCATAGACCGTATATATGAATGGACATAGCTAACGCGTTAGCCGCCGCGTGCCAAACAGGAAGTGCTCCAGGAGGCTCTTCCGGCTCTTTCTGACTCTGGCTCCCATTGACTTACATTAGGATCTTGTCGCTCGTCATCTTGGTCTTAAAATGTTCTTATTAACCCGCTCTACATGATCCTGAATTTTTTTTCGTTATTTTGTTAGTCAAATAAATCCTATTCATAACACAGTCTGGCTCCAGATTGGCTCCTGTAACCGTTAGCATCGCAAGCCTCATTTGAGCGGCGCTAAACGCTATGAGTGACGTCACACTCGCTTAGTCCACTTTTGTATACAGTCTATGATCGGATGTCGATTTCTGAATATTTATTCAGTCGATATCCTGGTTGAACATTTATATTGATGTAATACGACTATTTAGTGGTCGTAGTTGACCCAAAAAGTCTCATACTTCCTTTTATTTTATACAAAGCTATTAAGTACTGACTTGAGAGATAAGTATTAGCCACATAACATGTTCAGATCAGGGTTTTATTAAGAAAATAAATGCTGTTTTAGTCCCTGCACTTCAAGCCATAGTATCAAAATCAGTATCTGGCCTGAAAAAGCTAGATCCCTATGTACAATATAAACCCATAGAAACATGCACATCCAGTGACATACAATTACTACTGAACAAACCATCAAATGTGTGTAAAATACTACAATGTCCATTTCTACCCAGTTGTAAGTTTCATCGTCCTCTGTTAAATTTTAAGACTTATTTTCTGAAGCTTTGAGCCATTTTAATCTTTATTGAAAATTGCACCTAACTGTGCAGTGACAGCTCTGCCATCAGGTTTACATAGCCGAGACAGGATCTTGGCAAACGGCTCTAGCTAACGTCCAACGCGCTGCCAGATCCGTCACAGCACCATTCCAGCGCCGGGGCTGCTGGGAGCTTTCTCTCCGGGGGCCCTCTCTCTAACTGCCAATTACATCTTGCAATTGAATTACACCCTTGAGTGGTATTATTAGCAGTAGCTGAGGGATCCAAAACATTTGTATTCATTAATGCTTGTTCACAAAATGATTGACTGACCCGTTAATTATCATGTGAAAAAGTGCTGCATAATTCAGTTTTGATTAGCTCGATGTTGTGCTGTTTGCGGGTTTTGAACTGGGCGAAAATGACACCGAACTAGAGTACTACTTTGTGTATCTTCCATATCAAGTACATGCCAGAAAAAAAAAAAAAGAGATTTGAAGTTGTTCCACACACACAGAGAGGTCTAATGGCTCTCACAATCAAAGCACCAGCATCTTGGCCCCGGCACAGTGAGTTGTGAAGGCTGCCACCCAAGAAAGCATGCAAGATTTATATGTACAAACAAGCCCAACAATTGCAGCCATTTTGGTGGGTTCTGGAGCAATGGATTCCAAGAAAAGAGCATAATGCAAAATCTTGTTTTCTATTTGCGATGATCGTAAAAGCGTCTTTAGTCTTTCTTATTTTGTAATAGCCATCAGAAAAATAAAAGATTGCAGTACATCATTGGTTTATCTTTATGTTCAGAATAAATTATCTAAAGAAAAAGAAAACAGAGGGATATCAGCTAGAAAATTATTCCAGTTAATAACAAAATTGGGGAACCAGATTTCTAAAAATACTCTTGATTTTGTGCCTTTTATTGTGTAACGTATGTATGTAATCTATTCTTATGGAAGCAGGTTTTCCTTTTCGTAGATCTGACTTGAAATTTTTCCTTATGGCATCATCTGCTTGTCTCTATGGATATGCATGAGTTTAATCCCATATTGAAGAACATTCCAAGCAATACAACGACATCTCGAGCAGGTACTACACTCTTTTAAACTATCCACTTTTAGAACATTTTCCGTATTTTTCGGGATATAAAGTGCACCGGATTATAAGGCGCAGTATCAAATAATATGTCAGTTGTGTCATTGTCCACACATAAGGAGCATCGGATTATAAGGCACAATAAGAGAAACAAAACGTGTGTCGGATAAATCGAACTTTATTCAGGTCATTTACAATAACTCTCAGTTGTAGCTAACACAAAAATACAAGTTTAACAGTTGGTGATTTGGGCATCAAACATGCCCGGATCCCTCTCAACATTGTTCAGTTTTAACACACAAATACAAAACCTGAAATCTGCATGGTGCATGTCTCTTAACAGGTGCATTTTGGGTCCTTGTACAGCACACGGCAGAACTACCGGTATGTTGCACAGTCGCCCTATATGTCGCCAACATATTACTCCTCCTGACTCGCCCACTAATACGTTATTAAACTAATGTGGACAACATCAAATCGGCTGGAGGTTAAACACAACCAAAGGTCATACATAAGGCCACTGGATTATAAGGCCACTGTTGATTTTGGAGAAAATTTAATGATTTTAGATGCAACTTATAGTCCAAAAATACGGTATATGGCAGGTTTTAGTTGGACTAGCACTTTAGCTTTGTCATTCATGACTTGGTACAAAAAGTGAAATTTCACATTTTTATTCTTCTTTTACTGGTTTTGTCAGTTCCCATTTCCCCCACATCCAGACTGCAGGCTCTCCCCATGTGCCCAGCCTGTTTTGGAGCAGTAGCCTGACTAGCTCCACTCAGTGGGCTCCAGTTGGCACAGGGCTCCCCAGGATTCTGCTATGCTTGGTGCCCTTTCTTCTGCTTGATACCGGCTGCTCCAGTGTATAGGGCTATTGTTACTGTGCATGCAACTATATGGGTCAGGGAGAAAGCGTGTGTCTTTTTTCTTCTTGTTTATGCTGACTGCAAGGCCACCCGAGGGTGCAAAGTGATCACTCCCACTCACTGTGTACGCCGGAGGCTACTGGTCATCTCAAGCTGCTCTCAATAAATAAAATAATAATACAGTTTAATCCAGCGCTGAATTCTTTTATTAGAAGAGAGAGAGTACAACTGTTATACAATTATTTACGTGATTATCATTCTTATTTGTTTGTTTTTTGCAGATTTTTCTTTCAAATTACAAATAGGCTTAATATGTAATTAAGAGATTAAGGTATAGGAGTTAAAGTTGCATTATTACATAGTCACTAAACATTCTCAAAAGGTGCATTGTGTAACTTTACTGTTTGTCTCCCTGAAATTCTCCCCAGTCTGGTATTAAACTAATCTGTCTTGCATTTATTCATCTACTGGGTGTTACTTACTGCTCAAAAATATCTTAAAAAACATCCATTCTCACTGCGAGTGGAGTCGCCTCTCCATAAAAATAACCTGTAATTTGAGATTCATACGTTTATGGCCAAACTGCGGGATATTTTGGGCACATCTGCAGTTGCACCTTTAATGTTATTAGTCCTTTATGCATTAAGTCAGCAGTAACTTTTTGAAACTTTGTGTGGTTTTATGTGTAATCCGTGCTTTTTTGAGTCAGTTTTTAGTTTGTCTACTAGAAAGAACCATACAAGAAGCTTACTTTCACCACAAGATCCAAATTG
The DNA here is from genome assembly GCA_000787155.1 of Scartelaos histophorus. NCBI lineage: Eukaryota > Metazoa > Chordata > Actinopteri > Gobiiformes > Gobiidae > Scartelaos > Scartelaos histophorus. The sequence goes on from KN509704.1 coordinate 8,391, forward strand.
AATCTGCACAATTACACGTAAGAATGGTGACGTGAACAACTTAGAAGAGTCTGATTACAATTTCAACAACCTCTAGAAAATCGCATTAGCAACACGTGTCCGCCAATCCATACAGACGGGTAAAAGTCATCAGTGCCTCCACACAACAGCCGTCGGTAGTGCATGGGTATGTACGCTCACTCGAGGCTCCCATCACCACCGCACTGGCTAATCCACGTCTTGGACCGGCTCTACTCTTCCACACCAGTGCAGGAGGTAATTACAAATTAGACCAGACCTTGGATCAGGGAGGCGGGCGGTGCATTCTCGGGCGCATCCTATCACTACCAATTCTCCCCTGGCCAAATTCAGGCTTAGGCGTGGGTGAACAATGAGCCAGCCCTCCCCGGCGCCACAGAGCTGGTTGCACTAAGCCCATGGGGAAGTGCTGTCCTTGGTGAGTGGCTTAGCGGTGAATTAGCAGCAGAGGTCAGCGGACGGGAGAGGGTATATTAAAGGTGCCGTGCCGTTTCGCAGTTTTTTTAGCGCTGGGTTTGACAAAGTTGTTGCCTGAAAATGACAAAGTTTCCGCAAGTGAAATTGAAAGGCAAAGTGGTGTTATTTGCTTGGGTTGATAGTAAAAAACAAAAAAAACTATTTAGTAGACCAAGAAATGACAATGTTAAAGACGCGCTATGCAGCTTTTCAGGGGTCTGTCGCCATGGAGACGCTTTTTTTCTGCCTATAATGTCCCAGAAAATGGTATTAAACTTACATAAGATGCATTTATTGGATTTTGGATGTTTTTATTGCTCAAAAATCTATTTAAAAACTTGCGTGGGTTTGTGTTGTCACAGATCTCACCTGTTCTGCTTCTCTCTATGGATTGAGTGATAAGTTTAATGCCATACTTTGGAACATTATAGGCAAAGCAATAGCATCTCCATGGAAACAAGAAACCGGAGACAATAAAAGTTACAAAATCCACCTTTCTTTTACTTAGGGGAGCTTCTACCTGCTTGAATCCATGGAGATGTTGTCGCTTTTATTGCCTGGAATGTTCCGTCTTATGGCATTAAATGTATCTATCGCCATGGAGACGAGAAGGAGACGCTAGCAGGCCAAGTTGCAGAATATTTTTTTTGCAATAGAAACAACAAGACGCAAGGAGGATTTTGAAGTTTGAAGTCCGACTTTGGAGCGTCGCAGTCAAAGGGATAACGTCGCCATGGAAACAAGCAAATAGCTGAACATCGAGATGAAAAGTTACATGTTGTTTTTAGATTATACTTGACAGCGCCCGCCGTAGACAAAAAAACACCACCCAAAGTTGTCGACGGGAAAAGTATACATGAAGTTTTATTTTGAAGTGATGGATTTCAACAGAGCATATCAAAGTACGCATTGGGTATATTTCAAAAAGTGTGAGAAAAAATGTACTTTAACGTGACGTCTTTGAACAGAGCCAGAGAAGCAGTTTCAACACTCAGTATGGAAGGTAGAGCCCGTCACTTATAATGATTCCCATGGTAGACTGTTCATATATGGGCTCGTCATGTGGAGAAATGACAATGAGAGAAGTTTTACTTGAGATTTTCTTTGATTTTCTCTTTTTTTTAAGTATGCACAAGCCCCCAGACATTGCACAGACTCTTTCTAGCCAAAATGTTAAGTTGTCTACAAGCTGTAAAGATATTCTATTGAGTTCTGTGTCAAAAAAAAAAAAAAAAAAAAAGAAAAAAAAAAAAAAAAAAAAAAAAAAAAAAAAAAAAAAAAAAGAAATAATGAGAGAAAAAAAAGAAAAGAAAAGAAATAAAAAAAAAAAAAAGAAATAAAGAAATAATGAGAGAAAAAAAAGAAAAGAAAAGAAATAAAAAAAGAAAAAAGAAATAAAGAAATAATGAGAGAAAAAAAGAAAAGAAAAGAAATTAAAAAAAGAAAAAAAATAAAGAAATAATGAGAGAAAAAAAAGAAAATAAATTAAAAAAAGAAAAAAAATAAAGAAATAATGAGAGAAAAAAAGAAAAGAAAAGAAAAGAAATTAAAAAAAAGAAAAAATAAATAAAGAAATAATGAGAAAAAAAAAAAAGTGGACAAAATATTTTGGTGTAGGATATAATGCTACCAAAACCAGGCATGGAAAAACAAAAATTAAATAAATTTTTTTGATCCCAGTTTTAAAAAATGTCAAAACGCGTATACTTTTCTTGTAGTGTATCATGTTGGTTTGGGGCATTCAAATGAAGCAAGTAAAAAAACAAATCCAAGATGTATTTTCCAGTTTTCTAGTTCCAAATTAGGTCTTTGTATGTTGATTTCCCCCATTTCCTTCTCCCAGTTACCATGGAAACCCAAATTTAGGATTTGCTCGGCCTGTTTAAAAAAGCTCTCATGAGTTGCCAGTGTTTGAGTTCCTGGATCTGTCTTTGCACCTTATGTGTCTTCCTTTTATTATTCATATTTATTTTTGGTAAAGTGTTTTGTTTTTTGTCTGTGTGAATATGCAGAAACTTTTGAGGGAGCAATCAGAATAGTGCTGTTATTTGTGGCCAACAAATCAAGCTCGCCGAGGAGCTGCAAAAATATAAAAGGGATTTTTATTTAGGCTGTCACAATACTGAAAATTTGACCCTTTGCATCATCTATAAAATAATTCATTGACAAGTAGATTTTTTTACATTGTGAAAAAAGTTATACCATTACAACACAATAAAAATATGGTGTAATTTTCAACATATTATAGTACTTTATATCATCATGTAGCCTTAGTTCTGTGTCATCCAGGTATGTGTCATAGTCATCCATTTCGGTCTGTTTTAGGTTAGACTGAAATGTATCATCGTATTGGAAATGATTTGCATTCGGACACATCGTTTCCATTCCATTCATGTGTGCGGTAAAAACAAGGAAGTAAAGCACTGCGTCTGAAGTAGCAGGAGCCGATTCCGAGTCGAGGAAGACGGCGAGAGTGAAGTCTTTTCGTGGACTGACGACGAGGTTCAGTCGTTCCATGGTTGTTCCAAGTCGTTCTAGTTACGCTGTTTCACGTGTCTGTTGTTTAAACTGTTTTCCACACGAAAACACACGAACCCAGTGAATCAGAAAGGCGTAAGTCACAGTGATGTGATCCAGTAAGGAGGCAACTAGAGCTTCTACGTCAGCATATCAACGTTTTCAGATCTGTGCTCAAATTAACTCATGGAAGATGGCAGCACCAGATCGGTCGGTCTCTGGAGACATTTTCTATCCAATTCATGTGGACGAACAATGCAACTGCAACAGAAACAACTTGAACTCGCACTAGTCTGAATGGGACCCATAGACTGTATAAAAAAAGTGGACTAAGCGAGTGTGACGTCACTCATAGCGTTTAGCATCTCTCAAATGAGGCTCGTGATGCTAACAGCTACAGGAGCGAATCTGGATGATTTTTTTGACTAACAAAATAGCGAAAAAAAATTCAGGATCATATAGAGCGGGTTAATAAGAACATTTTAAGACCAAGATGATGAGGCTCACAGCAGCAGGTACAGAGAGACGAGCGACAAGATCCTAATGTATGTCAATGGGAGCCAGAGTCAGAAGGAGCCGGAAGAGCCTCCTGGAGCACTTCCTGTTTGGCACGCGACGGCTCCTGGAGCAGTTTGACAGGCGGCAGCTAGCGCGTTAGCTATGTCCATTCATATATACGGTCTATGATGGGACCTTAGTATTGATACTTGAGTTCTAGTTTTTAGTATCGATTTTACAGACTATTCAATTTACTCAAAGAATGCAAAAAATATTAGCTCCAACTCTATTCTTTTTAAACAATTATTTCACTATTTCAGCTATATTTTATGTTATTGTTATAGTATATTTATTTATTTCTATTGCTGATTGCCTGCTCACATCCACATTCTCTCATGTACATTTCCTCTTTACTCCAACAGTTAAATAGCCATCACGGCTGAGCGATTTCGTCAGCATGTGTAACTGTGGGGGTGCACCAGTGTTACCGCTCCTCTCTATTAGATCCCATGATGTAATCCGTCTTGTGGATAATTAGCCGAGAGGGGATATGAGAGGAAGAGGAGG
>JACN01115444.1:0-11991 GCA_000787155.1 Scartelaos histophorus
ATATATAAATATAAATATAAATATAATCTTATATAAATATTCAATACCTTGCCTGTTTTAGAGGACCCTGCCCTCAGAAAAGACACCTTTCCCACAGTATCCCCCACAAAGACTCTGAGGGCACTTGTGTCCCAGCACAGTGCAGTGATGGCCTGGCCCCTGTGCTCCCAGGACACACTCACTCTCTCGGGACGGCCACGCCGCTCCAGCTGCAGCTCCCACACCACTACCAGACCCTGACTGAATAAGACACAATCAAATGTTGGACAAAATCATCAAAAAGTAACCCACAAAAAATATACAAACCTTGTTGCAACAGCAATGAAGTCCTCATCATGGGGACAACATGCCACCTGAGTGACAGATCCTTCCTGCCAAAAATGATAAACCCCAGTGTATAATACTATGAAACATACATGTCCTATGACCAAACCTTATATATTTTGTAAAGGTAGTGCTGCATACATTTCAACTGGTACATATGTACTATTCTAATGAGATACATTTAGGGAACCAGGTGACTTAAGTTACAAGTATCTTGAGGGTTGCAAAAACAGTGTTACGGTTCAATGTCTGATGTCATACTGACAAATAGCCAATTTTCAATTTCAAGATATAATGCATGTTGTATTTAAATTGGTAATTTGCCAGAATTAGTTTAGAAGTTTCACTATTCACTTTAGTCACTCACAATGTGAAATGTTAAGTATACAACTGGTATAAAAATAATACCTTATGAGTGAGAATGAGCCTTTGTTTCCACCCTTCTCTCTGAATAAGGTGCAAACCTCCAGCAGATGTACCTAAAGCAAGCCATTTTCTAGATACTGCCAAACAGGTGCACTACAATGACAAAAACATCAGTTATAATATTTATTTTGAAACTGATTTACTTCTTGCGTTTGAACTAAATATCATAAAGAGAAACCTTGAGCCTGCCAGAGTCTAATCTCAATGCAGCTAGAAGTGGGTCCAGACAGTCAAACTCTGCAAGCACATGAGTGTGGTTCTCTGGGACAAGTGGTACAAAGGGCATCTTGAGGGATCACCATCCAAAACTACAAAAAGAAAAAAAAAAATAGATTCATTAAACAAATCTAACTAGAAAGGATTCGTGTGGCGACTGCGTTCATGTGACGGCAGTCAGTAAATGTGACCGCCAATCTTTAGACCAGAGGGCGAGAGGTTTAGCAAATAAGCTACTATCTGTCGCTCCCATTATTACTTCAGTAAGAAATAACCATACAACCTTTCCATAACAAGAATTCCACCGGCTTAGTGCCAGTTTATTTAAAAAAAAAATTGGTCGAAAACTGTTTTATTGATTAAATTGCAGAGGTGCCTGAACCGCCTGAGTCACGAGACAGACTGCTGACACTGAGCTAATGTTACTGTCATTAACAGCATCTTTCTTTGCAGCGGTACAAACCATAAACAGACAGGCAAACACTTATAAGTTTATAAGAGTATAAACATAATTCTTTTCAATTCCATGGTAGTGTCTTCCTGGATCGGTCACTTGCCCCACTACTTTAGCTAGGTTAAATCATGTGTGCTAGCCACGACTCAAAAACACGATTTAATAATCTCACCGAATCAACGCAACAGCTTCTTAGCCTCGAGTGAACCCGCTCACACGTCTCCTTAAACACATAAACTATGTGTAAGAGTCCAGTCCCATTACAGCAGATTCGCACGCCCCACTTTCCCTTGTGACACTGCTCAGCTGATGTTTCTTCGATGTACACTTCCGGTGGGCTGCAGTCCTCCCGTTTGGCTTTGCGCACGGGTTACGCATAGCAGTAGGAATACAAAATTATATTTCTTTATACATTAAAACTGTTGTTTAATGAAGATTAAATGTATTTGTTCCAAATTAATTAAGACAGAAATCAGAAACACACTTTGCCATCCAAGAAATTCAGTAACAGTATGGAAAAATACAAACTAAACACCACAAATTAATCAAAAGCATTTGCTTAATTTTAATTCAGGCTTAAGTTTTTGTCTTCAGTGTAGACAGAATGTGCATTAGAAACCAGTAAAAAAAGTGACTGGAGGAGCACACAAACTAATGCACTTAAAGTGTAAAATAACTGCTATTGCTGTAGTCACTTCCTCTTTCCTCAGCAGAATATAGTTCCTCTATTTCGCACAGTGCTTTCAGGGGCTTTCTGAGCCCAGAACATCATGTCACTTAAAAGCACAGCGCAAACACTTGCTGGCAATTCGTTGCTGGCATCTTGCCTGCAGATCATCTTGTTGTCCTGAGTGCCCTCCTGATTCCACCTCCAATTTGGTCATCTTACACCAAGTATGTACCAATGTCCTATTTTTTCCATCACTGGCATGAATCTATCAACCACTTAAAATATATCAAGAAAACTAATTTAGAGTTTCTTGTAATACTGACTTATAGTTAGGCTCTGATGGACATTCAGGGATGTTGCACCATCTGTCTGTCCCCATCAAAAGCACTGTGAATCCAGTTAACCAACAGCGCATAGGTTGGAGCAGTCCTGGGGACCAGGCAATTAGTCCATACTTTATCTTTTTAGTCATCTATTGTGACCCCGAGAGACATCAAGTTTTCCTCATCATTCGCCGGTTTTGCCAGATCTGAAACTTGCTATAAGCTTTCTGAAGCATCTCCTCCAAGTGTCCTGTCAGCTGTACATGATAAAAAAATCCTATATTTAAATAGTGAAATATACAAATGTGTGTAAAATCTTATTCAACTAGTAACTTACATTAACACTTAAATACTGACGTTGAATTTTCTCTTGAAATGGTCGAAGCTTGGTCAATTGAAACTTTTCAAGATTTGACTTCATTTTTATGACCTATATTAATAAACAAAACAAGCATGAAAAACAAAACTACTTGTAGATATTCAAATATGTCACAACGCATTATGTGATTTTACCTTATCTTCTAAAAAGGGTGTGTTTACTGGGAAACATGACCAAAAATGCCTTAATAACTCTCCTGCAGCAGCATACAAGTGTTTCAACTCTCCTTGAACTTCACTAGGGATCATCTCTGAAACGTCAAACAAATCAATATTTATTTAATAGAAGGGTATAATGTATAAAGTCAGTATTTTATCACTTACGATTTATGGCTTGCTGTGTTCCTCCGTGCATGAGGACACCACCAGGTGAAAGTGCAGCAATAGCAGAACTAGCAGATGTGCTGGACAATACCTGCAAAAATAAAGGAAATTAAAGTTACTATTATTTTAATTATTCCTTGATAAATAAATTAGCTGCCAAAAGCTGCAAAATGTGATATGAATCCATCAACCTGAGTAAGATTGGGTTTGTAGTTGGCCATCTCATGCTGTATGAAGTTGACAGAGTTGATAATATCCTGACTTGTTGTGTATTGTTGAGACTGAAGAGGAACTGGGCCATGGGCATATCTTTTAGGTAACAAAGAACAAAAAAATAGGCGTGTATGCAAAGTACCAATGTGCATTTATTAATATATTATAGAATGTACCTGTCAGATTTCTTAAGATTTAATGCAACAGTTTTTGGTCCATTTTCTCTTCGAAGATCCTCATATTCTATGGCTTCTTGTAATTTAACCTGAAATGTATAAAATGTCATATGAAAACAGTTTTATATTTTAATTAATGTGCGGCTTTGGCTGTATACCTTTTTAACAGGAGGTTGAAAGAAATCAGAATCCCTGGAGTTTCCCTCAGTACTGCTCGTCTCACTGGCCTGCTCTGCATGTGTGTCCCTGCAAAATTACATTTTTTATGGGAACACTGTGCATTTAATAATAATAGTATTCTATTCATAGGTAATAATTGTTTCTCTTTTTCTTTACCCCTTTCTTGAGCCAGCTGCTAGCACCATTGCACTGTGATGATTAAACCTCTTTATAATGGCAGAGTTACTGCTGTCTTTCACCGACTTGTGGGAATTGGAGGTTGAGGGAGTTGGTGTGTTAAGACCATATCCCTGTATAAACATGATTTTTTGTAGATATTTTTCAACAGTTAAAATTATTTTCTAAGCAATCTCACCTCATCTAATGATTTATCCTCCAAGGACAAAAGGTCTACCAAAGGATTCTTCACTCCTTGAATAACCATAGACTTCAAACCTAAAAACGATTCCTTAAATCAATCACAATTGATTGTACAAAATCTAAAACAGCAATTGTGCATAATGTGGATAATCATCAACTTTCAAGGATGTTTGGTTCAACTCCTTACCCTTTTCATCCTGCTTGGCACACTCTGAGAAGATATCTTGAGATCCTGTGTTAATGCGGTCTCTGTGAAAATATTGGGACTGGAAAAAACTGGTCCAGAATAACTTCTCTGTTAAGTTATGAGGCACATTTTCAGTGTATTTCTGTTTCACTGTAAGAGATGAATAGGCATGCTTAAAAGTCAATTTGAATCAGAATAAGAGGGAAAACAGTAGTGAACTGCACAAGACACAGCAGTTTTAAAGAGTTAAACCACACATTTACCTGCTGGATATGTTCTGAAGATGGACTCAATAATATCAGCAGTCAAATTATATATTAACCCATTGCAGCCATCAGTCTGAGGTCTAACATCAGCCTGAAAGACAAACGGTTATTTGTCATGTATGCATTGAGCACGGAGTTGATAATTTGATGTTAAATCACCAGGAAGGCTCCAGAAATGCCAACTTCTTGTTTATTATTAGACACAGAAGTATCTGTGCTGTTGATCCCACTTAAACGATTGGCCCAAAACTCTTCAGCAGTAATTACTTGGCTAACAACCAAGTCTTTGTATAACTGGAAGAGCACTGGATCTTCCTGAAGCATTCTGTGAAGACAATAACAAAAATATTCCAAAGACGTTAGAGCAAGTGTATGGTACAAAGCATTGATTAGGTATAAAAATTAGCAATACTTAATACGCTGAATGTACTGTAGCCGTGTTTATCCATACAATCATCCATACAATCGCACCTGTTTTTCTCCTCCAGTTCCTTATTTGCTTTTTTCTTGAACTTGGGCAGTAGCTGCTGCAACAGTTCTTTGGCAGCTTCCCTGTCTTTAAGTGCAGTACTCTCATTAGAAAAATGGAATGTGGTACTTTCTCCAGTGTGAAGGACCAGCTGGAGCTGAACTTTGGCTTTTCCATCTGGACTAATCTTTTGACCTGGACATATGAATATTTGACATAAAATAAATCAATGCTTTCTGCAGAATAGAACAAACTTAACAATCGTATCATACGCAGAGACTTGAATAGAGAATAGATTACTCACAGCGGATGTCCGCATAAAGGTGGCTGACGGTGAAGCGGTCTTTACCTTCTGGACCCCAGGCCACGCGCTCTGCCATCAGGTAAAGTGTACCATCCTGCTTCTTCTGACGAACTTTTTTCACCACAAGAAGAACCTCCTCTGACAGCGAAGCCATGGCAAACCTGACACCACACAGACTGATTTTTAATTAATTTTTTTCAAAGCATTCGCACTCGGATGAAAAAATAACAATACAAATATCCTTGTCTATTATTTATCGGGTATTCCAATAATACAGTGGAGCAAGAAAGAATACATAGTATGCATAAAAGGCTTGGTTAGAAAATTCCAAATTCGGAGGACACGTAATGGCATTGACTGGTATTGGATTTTTCATACAAGTTAACGCTAAACCAGACATCTATTAGCTAACGTTGCAGTTAAGAATAGCACAGCCTAGATGAGAAGTAGCATTAAACTTTATTTACCTCAAACAGAATCAAAACTTAAGTCTGCGTCACTTCCCTCAACGCATAGTTTAAATTGATCTATTCTACATACAAAAATATAAAAAGTTAAATAAACCGAGACAGATAATCAACTCCTAATCTAATAGGGAGCACATAAACCTTAGCGCCGACATGACTGCCTCAACCTGTGTCACACTGAAACTGTTCCGATGTGAAGCAACAGTTAAGTAATGTGGTTCCTATCTACATAACTCTAGTGGGTATGGCTCTGAAGAAAAAAAAAATACAACCAGCAAATATTTAAATGCCAAAACAAAAATTTAATCACATTTTTGTAGATATTCAGGATACAAAAGAAGATAAAGAATGGTAGAGGAACAGCTTAAGTAATACAATTTTCATATGCATGGTCCAAGTACAAAGCACACATCTGGCAGTTATTCGTGTCATCGTTCAGACATCAGGGAACATTGAATGTTGCTTTAACTAGAGGTGGGCAATACTGACAAAAATACATATCTCTACTGATACCTCTAATATCTCTGTCTATATAGATTGTTTTGAAATATCTCAATTATATTCAAACAAAAAGAAACATGTGAAATAACTTTAAAACTACCAACAAATGCACAGGTATAATTCAATTTATATCTTCAGTAGCTCTTTTTGTAGAATTTTATTTCATCATAAATTATATACTCAGCATTCATTTTGCATATCTTCAAAGCAACTTTCACAGTAATATTGATATTTCTGTTGCCCACCTTTATCTCAGAGAGAGTTTTTTTTGTTTTTGTTTGTTTGTTTGTGACATTGGGTTGAGATTGCATGACATGTTTTACCTGCTAGCTGCAGTCATCCTCAGAAGTGTCAGCCTTGGCGTGTGTACTAAACATCAAAGGAGTACCCAGCCTAACTTACCTGACAGGTCACTCAGACTGACCACACTAACTGCCAATGGTTCTCAGACACTGTGAGGAAGGCTGACAGCTAACAGCCTAAGCAGGTCACGATAACTACAACTCAGTAACAGTCTGTCAAAAAGAAAAGAGAGATTTGTCTAATAGAATTGTAGTCCAGATGACAATTACCAGAATAATGAATGATACTTCTTGTGCAATGTGTGTTATTGTAACTGTACAAGGATGTAAAAGAAAAACAGAACATGACTGGAGAAATGATTACATTATAAGAAGTAATAAGAATCCCTCTCTCTAAGTAGAGGCATCTTTACACTTTGAAACATGGCATCCACACTTGTCCACAGAAATATAGGTGTGTGTTATGACACTGTTATTAGCGCAGTGCATATCCACATTGATCTTAGTAGTTTTCATTTCCTGACAGCAGGTGCATGAATGCATCATCATGTTGCTTACTGAAGAGTACCTGCAAATGTATTGTAAAGCATTAAACATGTGCATTAGTAAAATGGATGTTGTCTCTGAATTATATTATATATCTCACATAGAGGAGGAGGCACCACAAGATCCTTCACAGAAAGTGAGCTCCACAGGTTTAAGTGACTTGCAGTCTCCATTCTCTAGGAAAGTTGTGTTCTTTTTTACTCCACAGTCAGGAACTGTTGTAAACACACACATTGATGCAGATAAATGTTGAAGTTAATGACCGTAAACACAGATTGACTTGCTAGTCATTGTTAAAATTTGCTTTAATTGAAAGGCATTTGATGGTGCTTCATATTTACCAATCTCTTTGCATTTTTTACAACAGCCATTAACATCAGTTTGTTCTGTCCCCTGTCAGACCAAAGAATTTTGTAAACAACAGTATTCACAATGTGTCATTTAAAAGCAATTTTCTACATTTCCTAAATACAGTGTACCTACAGGAATACACTTTGTTGGGTCAAAGTAGGGACATTCAATTTGTTTCTGTTGAATAATGAACTGTCCATTCGTTTTGTTACAGTGATATTTGTTGCAGGGGTCATCTGGTGGGGACCAAGACTCTGAAGGCTGTGGAAATATATATATATATATATATATATATAGTTATGAGGACTTGACTTTGCAGTACAGTGTGAATTTTAGATTCAAGTGACCTACCTTTATCTTAACAGTGGAGTTGGACTCTTCTAATGTTAGAACACACTCTATTGGTTTACATGAGCCACAGCAGTGTCCTGGTTTTGGTTCAAGCACATATTGATGGCCCTATTGATAACAAACATGAATTTAACAGAAAGCTCCACAAGTGTAATATGTGATTTTAGCGCTACCTCAGGGCAGTTCATTGGGCATTGTGGCTGACTGCACTGAAATTCATTCAGCATGGTTTCTGTGTTTTTCTCCCCAGTACATTGGCACTGTTCACATTGGTCTTTAAAGAACGTGTTGCCTGGCTATAATTGTGCAAACAGACTAGATTATTACAATGAAAAACTTGTGATACTTACTTGTCTTGTAAAAAAACTGGTGCACTGTGTGAATTGGTGTTTACTGTCTGCCAAATGGATTTTACCTTATACTCTGTGTCATTGTACACACAGACATTCTTTGGAACTGCAAAAGATAAAAAAATCAAAAGAAACAGAGATTATTTTTAGCTGACACCAAGTTCTCTTACATTAGTTAAACAGTACAAAGTCAGTACCACAGGTGAAATGAGAGCAGCAGCTGTCATCAGATTTGTGTATCTTCAACTCAAATCCTGGCTTGCACATTGGTATTATGTCATCACAACGTTTTTGGTCACACTCTGTTACAACAGACATAAAATAAGTTCTGAAAAACTGTAATGCTTGTGTTACATAAAATGAGTGTACTAACTTACCACATTTGATCTTCTGACAACAGTCCTCAGTGTAGTTCACCATTACTTCACCCTCTTTGTCACAAGAAACAGATTCTAGAGTGGGACAGGGACGTGCTTGGCACTGGACACTCATTGTGTCCCTGTCGCAAACACACTCTTGACATCCACTTTGCCATTTCTCACCCAGCTGTTTTACCCATAAAAAATTTATATTGTTTTAATAATATACCAATTGGGAAATAGGTTCTGACATATTGCATTTTTGCATACCTCTTTAGGCAAACCATCAGGGCCAGTGCAACCTAGTGTAACAGCAAAGTTGTCAGTATTTATATACAATGTATATTTGCTAAATTATGTTACAAGAAAATGTTCTTACAGGCAGACACACAGAGATCAGAGTCTGAGCTAAATCGCGTCAGCCCATCTGGGCAGTAGCATCCCTCCATGAAGGAGTGACATTCATCGTTGTCTGAAGGTTCCTTGGACTGACATTTGGGTATGTATTTGCTATTGTATCTATAAAAAGTTGTACAATTATAAATATTAAAAATATTGGCTTAGATGTTTTTGTTAGGGTTTACAAACGTAATGTACCTTGCGTTGCATGTTTCAACAATAGTTGGACCACACGGCTTATAGATTTGGTTTGAAGGACAGTCAAAGTCTGAAAATTAAAAACACTATGAAGATAGAGTGTATATACAGTAAGGAATTCGCTTGGAGTTTTTATACATTTCGTACCACAAAGTCCATTTGTAGCATTCCTCCAAGACACACAAACAGACTTTTGAGCACATAAAGATGCATATGCCTCAAGACTGGAGCATCCAGTTGTATTTTTCATGTAGTGAACATCATATTTACAAGCCTCATAAAAGGGGTCTGGATCGATTACTTTGTGGCACTCCTTAAAGACACTTAATTTAAAAGACAAACACGTAAAAATCAAACCATTTTTAACTGTGTTTACATATTTATGTTTAGAGTTTCAATTCTTACGTTTTTATCGTTTCACAGGGAGGAGATACTGGAGGAAGTGTGGGTGGAGTGGAAGTAGGAGGTGGTCGATGATCGCAGTACGGCTTACTCGGGACACGCCACTCATATGCCATTGAGGGGCATGGACGGAGCTGGCCATTTGGTAATCGGCAGTCATTAGAGGTGTTATTGTCACAAGTACCTCGTAGAAGCAAAGAAAATGTATGTTTTATGACAAAATTAGATTCAATTGGGACTTGCTTCTCTATTGTATACATTAGTGATCATTAAACACTTACCACACTGTCCTTCAGTGTTGTGGTGAAAAAGAGAAAATGGCAGTTCAACACTAAACTGAAGTGACTTGAACACAACAACTGCTTGAATTTCTGGAATTTTCAGACGCAGTTCAATAACTGTACTAGTAATGGTCAAGTCAGCATTGGAGTAGGTTGGGAATATCTTCTTGCCATTTATATAAACCTAAATAATCAAAGCATAGTTGATGGTCATAAAAAAGAATGGTGGGTTTAATCAACATTTATCCAATACACTGTTTGCTTACAATATTGGTGTATTCTGGGGATGTCTCTGCTGTAAGAATTATATTGTAGCTTTTGTATTTTATAATCAGAGCTTTGGGACAGGTCACTGCTCCAGAAGCATCACAGTTCTCATTCTCGATAAGAACTGTGAAATTGTGTTTTGGAATAATTTCTTGAATCAAAACATATGTGCAGTTTTTCTGAAAGCTATAATACTGGCCATCAAATGTGATATAATGTGGGTCTCCCCATCCGACACATACACCTATAAATAAAAGAAAGAGCATAAGTTTTAAAGTTAGACAAGATTTCACAAAGTAAGAAGGTGAGTGAGTTGGGGAGACTTGCTTACATGGACAATCATAATGGTAACAGCAGCCTTCTTTATCATATACTTTAACTGGGTTTACTCGTTTATTTGAACAAGCTGGCTTTGTGACATGTGGACAAATCACATTATCACTAACAGTTGTTCCATTTTCACATTTGTGAATCATACATTTTGACCTCCAGGTTTCACCATTCTGCAAAAAAGTCTCTCTTAAATGTATTGTTTAAGTGTACATTTGACAATAATTGAAAAAGAGTGAAAAGAGAAAAAAATTTCATTATGCATGCAGAAACTACAAATAAATGATATAATTCAGTTCCAAAAAAGCAAAACAAGATAATACCTCCCGTGGTGGATCTAAATGTGTGCAGTTCCGATAGCACGGGACCTTCTCCAAAGTGCATGCCTCGCTACAATAGACTTCATAACAGTCAGATTTGCTGTTGTTTTGGCTGATAATAACTTGACCTAAAGAATAAAGGAAAGATGAAATTAACAACACCACATACTGTGATCAGATTTACAGTAAACACTAATATATGAATAATTTATTTAAAACCCCAATCATTTACCAGGTTTGAATTCTTGGTCATCATATTTGCAGACACATCCCTCTGGTGTTGTAGTTGGCTGGTGAGTGGTTGTGACTGCAGTGGTAGGAGTAGTGGTAGGAGTAGTAGTAGAGGTAGTGGTAGTGGTAGGAGTAGTGGTAGGAGAAGTTGAGGTTGTAGTGGTAGAAGTAGTGGTAGAAGTAGTGGTAGAAGTAGTGGTAGAAGTCGTGGTGGGAGTAGTGGTAGGAGTAACGGTAGGAGTAGAAGTAGGAGTAGTTGAAGTTGTAGTGGTAGAAGTAGTAGTAGTGGTAGGAGTAGTGGTAGTAGTAGTAGTAGTGGTAGTCATTGGACAATTACAACACCCAAGACGTATTTTATAGTCATAACACTGTGATATTACACCTTGTTCATTGTTCTTGCAGATCAGCCCGTCATTAACATTGCAAATAACTTTTTGACCTGCTTCTTCTGGTGTTTTTCCAGTTTTTACATGTTTGCACTCGATTAGAAGGTTTTTACTGCAATACTGTTCCACATCTGTATTTTTAATATTTGGTAATGTTTCGCGCTCACCCTCTTCATTAGGATAGCTATCATTTTTCCATTCTGTCCAGTAACACTTTTGATCAGAGCAAATTGTTGTGGTTGAGACAGTAAGGGTAGGAGTAGGAGTAGGGGTAGTGGTAGGAGTAGTGGTAGAAGTAGTGGTGGGAGTTGTAGTAGAGGTGGTAGTAGTAGTAGTAGTAGTAGTAGTAGTAGTAGGGGTAAGAGTAATAGTAGGAGTAGAAGTAGGAGTAGTTGAAGTTGTAGTGGTAGAAGTAGTAGTAGTGGTAGGGGTAGTGGTAGTAGTTGTAGTGGTAGTAGTAGTGGTAGGAGTAGGGGTAGGAGTAACGGTAGGAGTAGAAGTAGGAGTAGTTGAAGTTGTAGTGGTAAAAGTAGTGGTAGAAGTAGTGGTAGAGTAGTAGTAGTAGTAGTGGTAGAAGTAGTGGTAGGAGTAGTGGTAGGAGTAGTGGTAGAGGTAGTGGTAGGAGTAGTGGTAGGAGTTGTAGTAAAGGTAGTGGTAGTGGTAGGAGTAGGGGTAGGAGT
>JACN01075625.1:0-16086 GCA_000787155.1 Scartelaos histophorus
TATTATTATTATTATTATTATTTACAGGCAAAGTGATTATTCTTTGTGCAGTATTTGCGCAGCTAAATCATGGAACAGTGTTCTTTGCAGCCCATGTGTCACTCACCGTATAGAGCCTGGGATGCATGGATCTTTGCTGTGAGCTGGTATGGCTGCTCCTGGTATTTGTGTGGCACAACCAAAGGCCTTGCCAGCAATGTGGTTTGGTAGAACAGAGCTGAATAAAATAAGTCAAAAAATAAACCATTAGAGACCAAATGAGTGTTAACACTACGCAGAATTTAATCAAAAATAAGTGTTCACAACTAAAATTATAACATGGGCCAATTTAATAAACTAAACTAAAATATACTTTCAAGTATGTGGTTTTAAACACATTACAAGTTGCAACGTAAGCAACAGGCATAATATTTCGTCCAAAAATCCCTGCACACATTAATTTAATTAAAATAATGAAAAGTAACTTGGTAAGCGATGTCATTCTTGAAAGGCTGTGAAACTCGCACTAAACAGAGGAGGGCGACATAGAGCACAACCTTAAATGAACTTTACCTTTATCATTATGACCACTTGGCTGATTAACTTTGAGAGCTACACGAATAAAAAAGACTACCTTTGCCAACCTATCTAAACATCTATGAGGACAAATCTGTCTTATGTGAAAAGTTCAAGGTTGTGTGTCTCACCATGTCATTTGCGATCATAACAAAAATATATAATAATACTAATCTATCAGTAACAGGCAAAGTACGTTGAGCTTCTATTAAACGAGTCGTAAACAGATATTTTGTCATGACTAGACTGCATTACAAGGGCGGTGAACTTGAGACAGTCACTCAGATGCCACCCCACTCTGCTCCTCGTGATTTTTAGCTGACATTGTGACTTCTACCAAACACTGGTGACTTTAAATTACAAATAAACACAGCAACTCCTAGGTATAACATCAAAAAGCACGGCAAATATGAGATAGGACTCACGTTTAACTCCTCTGCGACATACAGAACTCAACCTGACGATAGACGCCATGATGAACAACCCAACAAGGTCACTAGCGTTACCCGGATGTACTTTCGAAGCCAAAGCGGTCCAAAGATATTCAGTTTGGTACAAGATAATATATCTCCAAGACAAATAATACGAGTAAAAAGTGTTCTTGTATTTTGAGATGTTTACAAAATTATATTCATAGTACGCAGTGTTCTATATGATATTATTGAATGTTTGTCCTATTGAATGTTTGTCTTTTTTCATTTTGTTAAATGCCTAATCAGACTCACTGAACTAAAAGGGTAGTAACTCTCTTGATAGAAAGACAAAGATCCGTGTAAACGTCATATCCGGTACGTGGCCTTTCTACTGATCTACAAATAGCTGGAGCAAATCTTTGTCCAATTGCACCGTGCATTTGGAGCTTTACATTTTATTACGTATCAGGAGTTTTTCGATATTGCGGCATTCATCTGCTCTGAAGCCGAAGGTCATTAGATTTTAGTCGGTAACGCTTCTATAAACGTGGTGAGACATCAACATGGACAATTTTGATAATCTGAGTCCGTCGGAAAAGGCAGAGGCGACAGAGCTGCAGCGCATGATCGCCATTGAGCAACAGAAAGCACAGTTTCAGGCGCAGGTTAGCATGATTAAGATGACTAGTTAATGTTAGCTTAGCCAGCACATGCCGCTGTGGATGTGGTTCTGCTGTTAACTGCATGCACACTGTTATGTCACTATGGCTAATGTATTGATTAATGTTTATATCATTTTGTTTAGCACATAGCATATTTTCATTATTGTATAACAACTCCTGTCCGTAGACCTGTCACTGTATAGTTGCTTCGATAACTGTCAGATTTGCAAACAAACAAACAAAATCATTTCAATCCTCCGTAAATTTTAGAACATATACGATATTGACCTATAAAATTGCTTTATGGTTGCTTTCATAAATTCGAAATTTAAAAATAAAATCTGTACATGTGAAAGTGTTCTTATTAACATGGCACTAATTGTATTGACTTCTATTTTAGGTGCACAGTTTCACAGACGTCTGCTGGGACAAGTGTGTGGATACTCCAGGCTCAAAGTTGGATTACAGGACAGAGACGTGCTTAGTAAGCTGTGTGGAGCGATTCATCGACACCACTTTGGCTATTACCAACCGCTTCTCACAGATGGTCCAGAAAGGGGGACATTAACAATGGACTAAATCTAGTGTAATATTAATTATTGGACAGTTTGTTTCATAATCTATATGTAAAAAGAAGAAGATCATATTGTGTGCTTGTGAGAAACATGCTTTAATTATATACACAGCCCCCTGTCGTTACCTGTGCCAGCAAGGGAAGTCCCAGTGATAGATGTAAATGCATATTTTCACCTGTTCAGTATAATATTTGTGGTGCTAAATACTGTATATACAACCTGTACAATAATGCATCATTAAAAATGTTTTCCCTCTACAGAAAATGTGGCTTAATGACACAGGATGAATGAAACAGGATTGTTCTGTTACATTTTGATTTGATTGTGCACACATTTTGTGAAACATTGGTATTATTTTGGGGCCTTGAATAAGTTATATATTAAAAGTGCAAAGTACAAAGTACAAAGATCAAGAAAAACATTAATAATGATTCTCAAATGTTTCATACCAAGTACCGTCTAAATTCATATTTGGCTTTCCAACTAACACAAGATCTAAACCCAGCCTATATCAGACCTTAATTAGGATTACTGTAAACCATACCTAAAATTAGACTAAACCATAGATAGGATTGTCCTAAATAATGATGAGCCCAAGGGAGGACAAAAACAAAAATAGATTTGTCTTTAAATAAAACAAAGTTTATGCTCAAACAGCAGAGGGACTTGTGTACCACCCATAGGCTGTATATATAAACCATATCACCATGTTCCACAGTTTGAGAAAGGCTGCATTTTTCTGAATTCACCTCCATTCTCTTTTAGCTGTACTTGAACAGTCTTTTCAAGCTGTCATGAGTCGTCATGAGACTCACAAAACTAAAGTGTTTGGCTGTTTATATTTTTCGCCGCTCTTAGGGCAGACTTCATTGCAGTTTCAATCCAACCATGAGGCATTGATGTGTGCTCCCCAGCAAAGTGCACTCTTCCCTCACTCTGGAACAGTTCCTTTGCATACTCTCCCTGCTGGTAGGGTGTGAACAGGGCAAAAGCACCAAGACTATATGGGTCTAACCCCCACTTTTTCACCAATCCCCCTGTCCATAGAGGTCTTATGTACTCCCCATGGATCTTGATTAGATCCTCCAGCACCTCAACCATGAGTTGGTCATCATTCATGCCTTGAAACAGAGTGGAGTCATCAGAGCAGGTGTAGGATGCTAGTAGTGCTCCTGAAGTCGTATTGGGGAAAGTGTGGCTGGGGTAGTAAATGAACCTTGATATGCGGTCGGTAATACTCTTGCCCCCTTTGATGCCCTCATGCTCCCAAAAACGATCACTGAAGCTGAGAATGACTTTGGTGGCACTGATGTAATGGACTGATCTTAAAGCCTCCATTTTGTCTCTGGAAAGTGGAGGCTGAAAGTCAATGAAGAGAGTAGCTTTAGCTGTGGCTGTGACTAGAGCATAGTCCACTGTGAGGTTGGTGATGGAGCCCTGCCTGCGCTGGTCCTCGTATGTTATTCTGACACTGCTGCCTGTCTGTTGGATCCTTTTCACTTTGGAGCCGAGGAGGATGTTAGAATTAAGATTATTGGAAAAGGCCAGAGGGAGAATGTCAAAGCCACCCTGAATTTCAAAATATCTGAAAAATTAAATAAGAAGTAACATACAAGTGTTAGTATACTTTTTCCTCTTTTAAACTGTTTCATTGCAACCTTGTTATCTATTGTCAATAGTTCTTAATATTTAATAGGATAATAATTATAGTAATAATATTTAGGCGTGACTTATTTCAAGTCCAGTGTTTGTAGTAGTTGTCAAATAAGATTACTTACTGTATATTGTCCCCAATGTCTGATTGTACATAGAGTGTCTCCACCAAAGACGTGTAGAAGAGGCTGTTTTCATTCAGGATATCCCCAATCATCCTCACTGCTCCTCGGCTCAGGTTCCCCTCCTTCACCAGGTACTCCTGTTCGGAAACATGTAAGTATGAATGAGCCTAGGTATTACACCTTCCTATCTGTTGGACTTTTTTTTAAACACGCATGGATGTAGTTTCTTCAGTCATATCTGAACATACTACTGATCTACTTACCTTCACCGTGTAGGGGTCATATTTATTTATTGTGGCAGAGCAGCCCATAGCCTTCAGGTCATCTCTCACCTGTGAACAATCAGTGAAAAAGTTTGTATTTGAATTAGGGTTGCACTGATCCAGCTTTTTCAGTACCAATACGGATATTGATATATTGGCCTCAAGTATCCAATGCCTTTTTTTTCTCAAAACACAGGTTACTTATTACTGAATTATTGTCATTTATCTTGCAAGTAATTAGAAAAGAGCTTTGTATGAATAAATTAACATACATAATGTAAAGTACTGATATCATGGAAATGATATGCAATCCAGCAATTTTTTCTGGATTGATGCTGATACTCAGTACCAGCATCGGTATTTAATTTTTAATTTGTAGGTTCACTGTCCAGACTGGTCAATAATTTGCAACTGACCTCACCTTTCTGTAGTCTTATTGTCATAGATTTGTGGGGTAAATGTGCACTGACCTTCCAGAGGGCTTGTTCAAAGAGCTGAGCTGCAGACCTCCCTCTCTCGCTCTCCCCAAGTGTGTAGTTAAGGATACTGGGGTCATTCTTTACAGCATTTGTTTTGTGAAGTATCCCATTGATCAGATAATATGTGTTGATGTCATCTTGGACAAAAGGGCTCAATGGAATTTTGAACTTTGACAAAAAAGCTAGAAGAATTCTGTGAAAGAGATGACATATTTTTAATACTGGGGAAAAAAAGAAAAAAAAGTTATGGCGAGAATTATGGATTATGACGAGACACGGTGGCATGCACTACTGTAAGATCACTTTTGTTCTAAGTATATTTATCTCCTTTCCAGTTTCTTACTTGTGAAAGCTGGGGATCCTCATGGCGCCCACTTCTGCGTACCAGCCGTCTTGTAGGTTTCTGAACGTCTCCACCCGACCTCCGATTCTGTTACTGGCCTCAATAATTGTGACCTTAGAGGATTACACATTACAGTCACAATACAAGTTACATACTGTGTAAACAAGTGTATATTTGACAAAAATACAAATAGTCTGTGTAATGCCCCATTCATCAAGAAGGGGTCCAAACATACCCTTTATACTATGTAAAAATTATTGACTAATTATTTTCTCAATATGGGAAGATTTCAAGCATAATAGAAGAAGACAGAAGGAAAGTAGTTGCAGCCAGAGAAGAAGAGTCTATGCATTTTAAACAAGCCTTAAGGGTGCATTGTGTGGCTTTTTTGCTGGAGGTTCCCTCACCTGCTTGTTTCTATCAATATGTCATTGCTCTGCTTAGAATGTTCCAGAGTATGATATTAAATAACAAGAAAAACAGGCATTCTGACTGTAAGCGTGGTGGCCTAACCACAGATCTGACCTATAACTGGTCTGGTTTGGGCGCCATGCAGATGGTTTAATACCACACTGTGAGACATTCCAGACAAAGCTATAACACCTGCATAGAGAAAAGCATTTGTAGGACCATCCACCAGAAAAGTTACACAAGGCACCTTAAATAAACTCTATTTATTTAACTGTCAGTTTATTGGCATTGAAATAAATGATAAATTACCAAGTTTAGCATGTATTTGTAGCCTGGACATTTGTTACAAAAATATCACATAACTGATATAGAGTTGAATGAATCTAGTCTAGCATACTGTACCTTATGACCAGCTTGTTCTAAAAACATGGCAGCGGTGAGTCCAGCCATGCCCCCTCCAATGATGGCCACATGTTGCGGGCTCCGTGAGATTTGTAGTCCATTCTCTACTAAACTCAGGAGCTCATTGTAGTCTGTGTCCAGTAGACAGTCGTCAAGGGGGTCCCCAATATTTGCACTCACAGCAAAGACAACCACAGCAACCAACAGAAATGGCACAGACACTAGAGAAAATATTTAGGAATGCAAAATAAGTGGTCAAAACTGAACTTTGCTATTTCAAGTTCTCAATTCTATATAATGTTATAATGTATCCCCTTTGATAATGGCCTATGAGGAGGGTGGAAATAATGTTTTTATTCCATATAATCTTTTAACTATCCAATTGTATCCAATGTCAGATAGTCATTATGGTCTATTTTACCTCCAGTTGCCTCCATTCAGGAATTCTGATGACAGAAAAGGTCTATAAACTAGGAGATCATACGGGACCATTGCACTTACAAAATTTGCAGAGCGCCATCCTCCGGGCAGAGCTCCAAAGTGATTGTTTAGTCCCGGTGTTGTTGATTTTAACACTATTAGAGGAGAACGAAGCCTAAAAGAAATCAATATAATAAATCATTTTTGTTTCAGTTACAGAGTTAGATGTCAACACAAAACTTCACATCTCCAACATAATTTTTCCTACAGCTATTTCTTTAAAGAAGTTGTCAAAGTCCATGTCACTCACCTGTATCAAAGGTAGGGTCTCATCATTTGCATCAGATCTAAGCATGACTAATAAAAATAATAATTTTAAAAGTCTCTATAGTAAAAGCAAGCGTTGCCTCGTGCATGTATGACCACAGCCCTTGTAGAGTTGTATGTGTGAAGATGGTGTCACTAAAACAAGGACTCCTCAGGTCGCCCACAGATTTTTTCCCACAGCGGCTCAGACTCACCCACTCTGAACAAATCAGATTAGTGAGGTTACACTCTCCAGCACACCCATCACTCTCATCTGCTCACATTTCAGTTCTTCTTTCTTTACTTTTTTATCTAAATGCCCATTAAAGATGCATTGTGCAACTTTTGTACAGGAGGGTCTGTCACCTGCTTTTCTCCACGGCGATGTAATTACAATATAGTATTAAACCTTTCTGTCATCATGGAAATCAAACCAGGCCAGGTCAAGTCAGTGGAGAGGCAATCTTCTCAGAAGTTCTTTAGGTATTTTTGAGCAATAACACCATCTATAATTTTATAAATGTAAGGTAAGACTTTTTAATGTCATAGTGTGGAACATTCCAAGTAGAGCAGCGACATATCTATAGAAACAAGGGGATGGATTCCCGACTGACAGGTTACATAGTGTACGGTGTGGCTGCACTTTCTGACTGAAATGATTGCATTAATATGCATGGTATCATTATAATGCAAAAAATACAATATCTTTCATGTATACAGTATACAATATAAAAGGTAGAGATGCATATCAATTGTACAAGTCCATCCACTTTTGCATAGTTCAAATGAACAACAGGAATGACCGAAAATAAATAAATTGAGCTTCTTGAATTATCTGTGCTTGCATGAACACTCAAAATCAGATTATTACCAGATTTTTTGGGTATTAAGATTATTAAATTAACATGTCCAAGTAAATCCAAGTAAAATCAGCGGATTTTCTGATCGAGGACCTTGATTACTCACATCAGATTTTGTGGTTTGCTGGTCATTTAAATAATCCTAAAGGTTCATAAATAATTTTGTGTATATGTAAGCAAAGCACTCACAATTCACAAATAAGTGGAAAAAAAGGCTGAAATACAAATAGTGTTACCAGAAAACTCGGTTCACTCAGCTCACCCAACAACATAAACCTCTGCTTAATAAATGGTGAAACAAAGAAAGAGAGAAGCACTTGTGACTCGCACATCTGCACTAACCACATAATGTTTCTCTCTCAAAATAATTGCTGTGAGTAAAGCTCCAAAGCCTGTTTTGCTGTATAAGTATAATAAGTAAGAATAATGCAAGTGTTTGTGTTAAAGATACAACAATCATTGTTTGTGTTTTTCCAACAGCTTTGATCTGTAGATACTTCTAGAGAATAAATCATTTTTCTATAGCATCCAGATATGGTAACATAGGCCCAATTTTCTTTATTTCTTTTCTTTTTATAAAGCTTGAAAAGGCTTACCAGCAGAGGAGCTCATGTTGGATTCTTATCTCTGTCACATCTATTCTGCTGAAGATAGGAGTTCTTTTGACTTTCAACTTGTAAAACAAGTCACTGAACTAACAAGGGTCAGTGATCAGTTATAATTAGGGTTATGCATATGCATATAAGCATTGTGACTATAGACTGGCAAATCATTATATTATTATTATATTGAATTATAGCTTAGGTATGATAACTTTTATAGCCATCATTTTTTTTCAGCCTTTAAAAAAAAACAAACTATTCAAATAGTAAACTTTACTGTTTGTTAGAGAAAATGTCATTTTACTTTCACTCAGCCAATAGAAAGCGTCTTTGCCGTACACTGACGTCGCCATAGCGGAAGTAAACAATTGGAGCGAAAAGGCTGTCACCAGAAAGAGGCTCACGGGACTTTCTGCTGGATTTGGACACATGAGGTTGGCGATTTTCAGGATTTTCTTAAAAATAAGGAAAGATATTTCAATGTTGCGTCATTTATAGTCAAATATCTTGTCAAACCGTTTCTGGTACGTCTTTGCCGCTGCGGAATATAAAGCGCAAACAAAGCGCATTTACATTTATTTCTAAATGTCCAGTGAAATAGATTTTTACCGAAGATTAAATATATAAAGTTCGAATTTAAAACTTTTGACAATCCATCACTACAAAATAATATGAAGGATGTCAGCGTTAGCCTGCCTATTCACTTCTGTAACAGGCTGTGCTTTCCATCTAATCATTTATCATACAAATCTCTCGTAGTATAAATAAATATATTACGCAGATTGATACTCATGATTCATATTTCTGTGTTTATTGTATTGTTTTTATCTGTATCTCCAAACTATCGATTGAACCATTGTTTTAGCAAACCAATGTAATGTATATTTCTTAGCGGTGTCAAGTCGTGCGGGTTGAAAAGCCGCTGCCCTAAATAACGGACACGGCTTTCAGTGGTTTTCTTCAGTTATGTCAGTAATCTTGAAACACAATCCAGGCTAAGATACAAGCTGTTTTCTTTCAGCTCAAAAACACTCAGCCATACTTTCTCTTTTTGTTTGTCAAAGGATGTGGCAGCGCTCATCATCCTGTTTGCGTTTTGGATCGTAGTTCATAAGCTTCAGTATATTCAAGTCTTAGTTATGTTTTATGATGAACATGGTGGTAGTAAGAGAAACCACAAATGGGCGTGGTTAGAGGATTCATGCTTTGTTGCTTACAATATTTCCTCTGTTACAGTGAAAAATGTCTGCGTGGTTTCCCTGATCTGTGCGCACTGGAGCTGAGCCATGGCGGAGGTGTTGGGGCAGAAGAGCTTGCTGGGAGTGGGCGTGTTGGTGGCCTGGTTGGTGCTATTCCATCTCCTGGTAAACATTTGGCTGCTGTGTGTCTTTACCAGTCTCCTGGTGGTGCTCGGGGGCTGGCTGGGCTCTCAGGCTGCATTGGACTCCAATACTGTCCTTCACCTGGAGAGGTTTATTACTATGGAGCAGGTAATGTGCAGCAAGGGTGTTGCAATGTATGTCTATTATTAAATCCCTTAGTCGTCCAGGTTAAATCCATGGCAAAAGGAAAATAAATTTGTCAACTGGACAAAGTTATGGTCACTCCAGTTGACAAATTTATTTTCCTTTTGCTATGTCTATTAGCGTTACAATATTAAAATTTAAAAGTCGATTTTGATACTAAGGAATAGACCTGAAATTGATTCCAATACCATAATGATTTAAAAAAAACACACATACACACACATTAGTTATATTTAGGTAATTGTAGTTCTTAAGAGACAAATTAATAGTCAGTGATAAACCTTTTTTGCTTAACCGATTAACTAATGTAGGATGTCAAGATTAAAGTTTTGTTTTGTGTATAATATATTTATGATGATGTAATGATTTTTATTTTTTTTTTAAATCAGATTTCTCCATCTGAGGAGGACGAAGATGAGCTAGATCAGGAAATCCACAACACAGTGAGGAAGATTATCCGAGACTTTGTGACTTCCTGGTACTCCACTGTGTCCACTGAGAAACACTTTGAGTCTGATGTACACGATGCTATGATCTACATGGCCATGGAGCTGAAAAGACGAGCTAGACAAGTGGATAGACAGGTACAACAACACTCCATCGAGGCTAGTGGTTATGTAATAAATTAGGTTAAGAAATCTTTTTTTCCTTTCCTCCTGAATTTGAAAAGGGGCCGATTGTGATGGCCTAAAGTTGTACCCCTTGCTTAGATCTGTTATTGTTACAGTAAACCTTTACATCAAAACTAGGAATAACAATGGTGAACGTGCAGGATTAGATTATGATAGTCATGATCCACCTATATGTAAAAATTAATTGAAAACTTTTAAAGGTCCTATTTTATTCAAAATTGACTCTTGTGAGCTTTTAGCCATGTTAGAATATTCCCTCATCAAAAACATACTGGGATTGTCTTGTTATTCTGAGTAATGTTTTTATTATCAGTGTGTCTACATCCCTAAAGCTCAAAATGCTCTGTTCTACCTTGTGATGTCATGATGCAGTGACTTTCATGTTAGCAGCTACATTTTACCTTTGTTCAGTAGCCCCTGGCCATTCCAAGGGTGAAATGATCCAAATGATTCTAGTGGAGGTGTGTGGAGTATAAAAACAGTGGATCACTTCCTGTGTTACCACATGGCATCACTAGGAGGAGTTTTTTTGATTGAGAGAAGAACACAGCCTGAATATGCAGAATTTGTGTGTTAAACATGTGCGAAGGAAACAGAACAAACATTCATGTATGTTTTTGATGAGGAAACAACATTGTAACATTGAACCGATAACAACTTAATATTGACCCTTTAAGCTTTGACATGTATATTGTATTTCATTGTAGGAATTGACCCAGAGAATATTGAATCTCTTTGGATGCCACTTGCAAGATTTCCTAAAAACCAAACAGCTAGTGCCTCAACAGCAGCGGAGTGTCAAATGGGACAGTGAGAGGATGTGGCGAGCCTACTCCAGCACCACCCCTCCACATGTAGCTATGACCAGTAAAGGCTTGGAGATAAACTACATGAGAGCAATAGTGGATTTACTGTTACATGTTCTGGTGCCATCTCCTCACTTAGAAACCCGCAGTGGCCGCTTTGTTGTTGGGGAGCTCATCACTTGTAACGTGATGCTTCCACTGATTGATAAACTGTCTGACCCTGACTGGTTAAACCTCTTAGTGATTGCCTTATTTGGAAAACACAGCATGCAAGTAGATGGTATTGAAGAAAATCCAACATCTCCATTGCCTACTATTGAATCTGAACCTTCTCTTATTGAATCTACACCAGAACAGCAAAGTATAGATACAGAAGCAGTAACTGATAAACAAGTGCCCAGTGATGTAGAGATGCCTACACCAGACATCCCAACATATTTTGAAATAGATGATTTGGATGCCACGCAAAACACAGAAGACGATGAGCCCGCACAACCCTTTTTGAGGCATTTTCTGCGTGGAAGTAAATCTAATCCGTTTTACCAAGAAACTGATTCTGATTTAGACTCTCCGTTAACTGACTATCAACAGAGTTCCTTAGATTCCTTGGTTATGATTGGTCAAGAAGAGGGAATGAGCGACAAGCAGAAAGAGGGTGCTAAAAACAACGGGCTTGACTTAGAAGGTGTTTATTCAAATGACAATTTATGCCCTAAAGTTTTGGTGAATTCACAACCTGTAGAAGACTCATATGGCTGTTTAATACTGAGAGCAACAGAAGCCACAACTGGCAACATTCAGGATGTGGATAAGGAGCTTGTACCTCCATTTAACCCCAGCAAAGAGCTCCTTTTGGGAATGGAGCAGACCGGACTGACAAGTCCAAGTGAGTTGACTGTAGTGAGTCCATCCCAGATGACCTCTCCCCTCGCTACGTTCAGTTTTGAGCCACTGAGCAGCCCTGAAGGACCAGTGATCATCCAGAACCTGCGCATCACTGGCACAATCACAGCCAAAGAGCACCGTGGCACCGGATCACACCCCTACACCCTCTACACCATCAAAGTAATGTAAAAAGAGCTTAAAATAACATCATAAATCTAATGGAGCAGTGTCTAAAATTTCTGGTGGAAGATATGGCATTGAACATGAAGACAGTAAGGTGACAAAATCAGGGCAAGTTGCAGGTCAGATCTCTAGAGGAAACTTCACTCAGTATTTTTAACAAATATTAGATAGATACATTTAATTTTTTAGGTCTACTGCAAAGCACCCTGGGCAAATCAATAAAATCACTACGGAGACAAGCAGGTAGCACATCTTCCATCAGAGTTACTCTGGCACCTTTAATAATGACCTTATCTGACTTTTGCAAATATATCTCATTCATAAATCTAGTTGTATGTTGGAAGGTAGTTTATAAAGCAGGGTAATTATCTCTGGGGGCAGCAAAAAGTACTGGAGCTTTTGAACAGAAAAGCCATTTGATACTTAAAAAAATGTATCAATAAAAAAACATGGACGGAAAACATTATTAGTAATTATATATTACAACTATAAATATATACTTTTTATAGTCTCTAGAATTTTAGGAAGGAAGAAATGGCTCTTTTTATGAGTATATTGTGCTGTCAGTATAACAAATGTAGTCACTGGTCTCTTTTTATAGCAGTTGTTGTATGTTTTAGTATGAGACGGCAATGGGTTGTGAAAATCAGGAGAGCATACAGCCAACCTCTGAAGAGGCAGAAGCACAGGCTGCGTCTGACAATCCCACAGCAGTTCAACAGATTGCTTACCACATGGTCAACAGGAGATACAGTGAGTTTCTGAACCTGCAAACAAGACTGGAGGAGAGAGCCGACCTGAGAAAGCTCATCAAAGGTACAGGAATACGTCATTACAGTGTTTATGTGTTAAACAAACTGGCTAGGTAATTAATAACATTTTAATCAAGATCAGCATTCAGTTATCTCCTATTGCCAGTGATTAAAATTAAATTAAGCTATATTCTGCTTGTGTTAAATGGTAATTATTTAATATCTGTTTAGTTTATGTTCAGGAAATTAAAATTTAAAGGGATCAGGTTACACTATCTAGGATCCTCATCAAAAACATACCTGGAATTATTTGCTTCATTCACTCGTGCTTGACACACAAACACTGCAGATTTAGGCTGAGGACTTCTCTAAAATGCAGGAAGTGCTCTGCTGTGTTTTTAAACTCCATGCACCTTCACTTGAATCATTTCGATAATTTCAGCCCATAAATTGCCAGTCTCTACTGAACTAAAGGTAAAATGTAATTATTTACTTCACAACTATCACTACATGACAACACAAGGTGGAACAGAGCATTTTGAACTTTGAAGATGTAGACAGACTAAGGATTACTCAAACATGTGTGAATGAAACAAAACACAATTCCAGGTATGTTTTTGAAGAGGTAAGAATTATTATATTGCTTAAATCTTACAAGAGTCAATTATGTTTAGTGTAAGACCTTTTAAAGACTTTTTTGTTGTTTTGAAACATGAAAATCAAGATTGATCAGTATGAGTTATTTGCGATTGCATTTTTTACTTTTTTCTGTATCACCCAGCCCTAGAGTAAACATCATATCTATATATAACTTATGTAACATATGTAACATATCATAATCATAACACACTGACTGTTATTCAGGGGTGAAGGGCCCAAAGAAAATATTCCCCGACATGCCTTTTGGAAACATGGACAGCGACAAGATAGAGGCCAGAAAAGGATTGCTGGAGACGTTTTTGAAAGTTTGTGCATTTGAGTGATTTCAAAGGAATGTTATGTTTTTTAACTCTTAAATGTATTTATGTGTGTTTAATGCATTTTCCCTAGCAACTTTGTGCCATTCCTGAAATAGCCAACAGTGAGGAGATGCAGGAGTTTCTGGCTCTAAACACAGATGCCCGGATTGCCTTTGTGAAGAAACCTTTCATAACATCTCGTATAGACAAGGTTTTTTATCACTACTATATTTTGTTTTACTTAGAGGGCCCATAATATGTTATAAGGTTGTTTCCTCATCACAAACGTACCCGGAGTTTTGTTTTGTTTCATTCACACATGTTTAACACACAAACCTTGCTTGCATACTAGTTCTTCTAAAATGGTAAAAACTATGTTCCACCTTGTGATGTCATGTGGTAATACAGGAAGTGCTCCACTGTGTTTTACTCCATGCGTCTTCACTAGAATGGATGATTTCAGCCCTGGAATTGCCAATCTCTATTGAACTAAAAGGCTGTTAACTGAAAACTACCACTTCCTGACATGTGTATGTGACACGGTGTATAACGGGGCATTGTGAACTTTGGAGATTTGGACAGACTAATAAGAAAGGATTGCTCACATATCTTTGAATGAAACAAAACACAACTTGAGGTTTTTGATGAGGTAACAACATTCTAACATGATCAAAAGCTTACAACACTCAATTTTGTGTAGTGTAGAACCTTTAGTCAGTCTATTGTTGTAAAGCAATGGCTGTATGTATGTTTGTAGATTGTGGTGAATGCCATTGTGGACACACTGAAGACTGCCTTCCCTCGTTCTGAACCTCAGAGTCCCACAGACGATACCGATGAGCCTGACGGTGTGAAAATGGCAACTGACAAGAAAAATAAGTAAAAGTTAATTTTACTATGAAAAGATTTGTTTTTAAAATGTGACATCTTCTTGAATATTAAAACTAAGCATATGTCTATGCTTTAAATCTTGTATTTATGTAAATTAGAACTAATTCATTTTGATTGTTTTAAATGTTTAATAATGAATTGGATAGTGGTTATTAAAGAGACACTGTTACTGATGAAATGTTACTTACTTCGACTTGTTGTAATGCAGCTTGTAGATTTAGCTTCTAGCTCTGGCACAGTGCGTCTTTTCTCTCTGACATTAATTTTTTCTGTGGGCTGTCCTTGTTTTAAATAAATAAATGATAATTAGCAGTAAATTTATCTAATTCTTTTTTGACAATAAGTTAAATATTAAAAGTTTATGTTTATGTTTGTGTAACTTCTCAGATCTCGTCTGAAGTTTGCCACTAAAAATGCTCCCTTTATGAACGGCTCAGATGTCAGACCACCTCCTCTCTTCACTGTTGATCAGAATGGCAATGCAAGTTATTTTTGCACATACAAATTTCTATTCTATGTATTATATTGCTTTAAATTCTGTCTCTCTTTTAAATTTTATTACAGGTTTTCAATGGGATGACATTGGGAGATTTGGAAGCCTTTATTGATGATCGGGAGAAACTAGCCTTAAGACAAGACTCATATACAGCCGACAGCCCCATAGCCACTGAAATTACACCTTTTTCAAAGAACGAAGCAAGATCCAAGTCCAATGAAGAACTGGGTAAGATCAGCGCATCAGGTTTTTCTGTTTAATGGAATGTATCAAACAGGTTTAATTGCAGCCAACTGTGAAGCTAAGTCTTAATCTCCACTTTTAGCCCTTAATGCTTGTGTAACTAATCCTGATTTTTCTGCCTTGATTTCCTGTGTCTGACCAACCACATGACTCACCGCCCACTCTGTCGCCAAACTTCCTCCGAGTCTTAACTCCAGCACTTTCTGTTCACATCCAACCGCCATTTGACTGATTAAAAACAGCTTTACAGTTTGAAGAAATAATTACTTTATGTTTTAGCATATTTTACATGTAAACCTTGAAAACACAATGACAATTGTGTTTTTATAAACTTAAAGTAAAGTTTAAGTAAGTACAGTCACACAATACCCATAACAACAATCTTTAAAGTTCAAAAATGTAAATTAATAAAATTACATGTTTTTCTGTTTTTTCTGTTCACTATTTTTATAAGCTGGTATGGATAATATTAGTCTTAAAGTAGGTCAACAAGCACTTAGTTTATTGTCCATAGGTAGTTTACTCTTTCAAATACCGACCTTTACTTTATCAACATTGCAACTGAAAATAATACATAAGTTGGGTTCAAAAGACATTAGAGTGCCCTAGAATGCCTATATTTGTATTAAGCTGGAGTACACTTT
>KN509721.1:0-14031 GCA_000787155.1 Scartelaos histophorus
TACTACAACTACTGCTGCTACTACTGCAGCTACAACTGCTACTACAACAACTACTGTGTAGTCATCCTGTTTGTGTGCTAGTCCGTGACTTTGTGTTGAGACACTCTGTTTTGTTTAGTTTGTTCTGTTTTGTACTTTTTGATTTGGTCACTCAATTCTGTTTGTGGTTTTGTGGTTTTCTTTGGGACACTCTTGGTTTAGTTTAGTTTTATGTGTCCCTTAGTTAATCACTCGTTTTTGTAAACTCACGTGACCCATTTTCAGCACAAAACTTTTTATGTTTTATGTTAATCCTGTTATTTTGTTTCTTAGCTTGGTTTATTTTCTGTAGATATTCTGGTGTGCTTTGTTATTTTAACTCCTTTATATTCCTGTTAATTAAACATTACTTATTTATTCCATTTTCCACCTTGGTTTTTTTGTTACTTCCCACACCCGAGCAGAGCTGGGTCGTAGCTACAACAACTACAAACTACAAACTACAACCACTACCACTACTACTACTACTACTGCAGCTACAATGACTACTACAACAACTACTACTACAACAACAACAGCTGCATGCTACAACAATTACTACAACTACTACAACAAGTACTACAGCTGCTCCTAAAACAACTACTACTAATTTATATTAATAATAATATTACTAATACTGCTATGACTGCTGCTACTTCTAATACTCTTCTTGTGCCACTTCTGCTGCAGATTCTGCCTGCTACCTGTACACATTTGTTGTACTTTTCATGTTAGTTAAATCAAAATCCAAAGTTTTATGAAAGGTAAAAGGTGAACCATGTACCTTTTCTGTTGGAAGGTCTCTCCGGAGATGTATTATTTGCATCATGAAGAGTAAATTGAAAACAAGACATTCAAGACATTTCCCCGTTAGTATAATTAAAACTCACATGAAAGTACTAGGCCCAGTGTAAATCAACATGGTTTTGGCTTTCTGACCTGAGGCTATTTAAACTAAAGGCATCTGTGTGAACACAAGAGAGATTACAAGTCTAAGCCCTAAACTCAGCCCCGAGGACCGACATTTTAACAATCTTCACCTATTTACGACTGTGGAAATGTGTACGGGAAAGGAACGGCACAACTGAATTTTGTGTTTGGCCCCGGAGGATTTCCCATCGATTACATTGTACAAAAAAATAGTCGGGTTGACAGATTTAAATTAAATACAATACTAAATACTTCTACAATACTACAATCAATCAAAAACTGTCCCACTTTAACTGCATGATTTAATGGTACTTAACTTTTTATGTTGTTGTAAGGCGATTTTGAGTGTCCAGAAAGGGGCCTAATAAATGAAATGTTTTTTTTTTTTTTTTATTATTATTGTTTATTTATGTTTTTATTTTACTTTTATTTTTTAATGTGTATATGTATTTATTCATTTATTGTACAGAAACTTATAGCTAACCATGCGGAGGGTTTGACTAGGGCCTGAGAGATTGTTAAAATACTCAAACATGCATGGATTACCTCTAAAACCTCTTCTGGCATATTTATTTATTTTTTATAGTTAATTTTTGCATAGTTTATATTTAAATTTAATTATTTTTTTTTTCATTTATATATTTATTTATTTATTGTACAGAATCTTATGGATAACCATAAGGAGGGTTTGACTAGGGTCTGGGAGATTGTTAAAATACTCAAACGTGTATGAATTATCTCTGAAACCTCTTCCGGCGTATTTTTTTATGAGGGAATGTTAGAAAGAACATCACTGGGAACAAAAATCTATTTTGCAGAACACCTCCACTTTAAATCTTTTGCATTTAGTCTTTGGCTCTGTCCAAATGTGTCCGAACCCCAGCCCCTCATTCACCGCACAGACCTGCAGTCTTCAGTGAACTTAACAGTCGTTCATTCACAGACCGTTTCAGACAATTATCTTTTTAACAGACAATAATCTTCTCGAGGTAAGACGTTGTATCCATAAATCAACAGTGTCATAAACCAGAGCTTCCATCTGCTTCATTCTCAAGAGTTGTGTCCAGTTAAACACTCTATATTGACTAGGGCCCGACCGATATAGATTTTTTTGTGGACAATATAATACTGATTAAACAGGAGTTGGAGGTGCCGATATAAAAGCTTATATATTTTGTGTAGTCTTCAATTGATTTTAAAACTTAGGCTTTACTGGATTTTAAATTGGGTTTGTTTAGGCAACATTTGTTATTCTGCCTCTTTACAGTCATATTTAAATACGTATGAATAAATATGTCAGCCTAATGGCATTGTGCATGACTTTCTCATTTTTATGACCCTCCGGAAACAACGCTTAACGGACTTGTTGAGCCTTTAATTATGAAGTATCTCCTTTCCAAGAAGCTTCCTTGTAGGCATAGAAAATTAAAAGGTAGTAAAAAGTACCAAAAATCTGACACTATGGACAGGGCAAGATCTCATGCCACAAGATCTTGCAAGATAAAACTGCCACCAAGATGTTGCACACAAAAGATCTTTTCTTTACATTGTTACATTTTCCCTGGATGAAAACAGGGTTAACATTCCTGAGTCCTCCTTTTGAAAAGCTGGAATACCAAAAAGCAGAACGACAATGACACCAAAACGGTAAAATTAAATAAGGCAAAAGTGGTGAAGCAAAAATTCTGACTTGAATGAAATCTTGTTTTGTCTCGATTTCATGCAATGAATCTCAACACGTCTCGTCCCATTTGTGTCTGAAACTAAAGTAAAAAGTAAAATATGGCTCAATGACGTATAAGGATTTTAAAAAAGGGATTTTTTTTTTTTTATTTTGTTTCTATTGAACTTTTTCAAATATTTCCAATGTCAGGTGTATAAAGCCAAGTTTGACATTTATATTAAGCATTTTTTATGTTTCATTAAAAAAAAAAAATTCTGCCTCTTTACAGTCATATTTAAATACAATACATCAACCTAATGGTATTGTGCATGACATTCTAGCCAGTAAATGTAAAAGTACCATCACTATCAGCCTAGCGCTAAATGCATGTGCGCCGCGGTAATTAACTATACGTGCAAATGCCAATCATTCGCACCTCTACTCACAGCACATTTACATATCACTGCGTGTCCTGCTGTAAAATGACTGTAGTGGCTGTGCACATGTTGGACGATGGTTGAGCTAGAGCAGCTAATCGCTAATCCCTGAGAAAGAACTGAACAGAACAGAAGAAAGTAGCTTCAAAAACGGACACATTTGCAATGCTCACACCATTTAATCCTGACTCAAAATGTTCGCCTGTAAAAATAATATAATCCAGTATGCGGATGTCTCAGTGTTGTCGTAGATCTATGGTTGTGCACTGTGTAAACAAGTGCAACACTGGGGGAAATTTAGGATGATAGCCAAAAAGTCTCTACTTTTTCACTCATTCGGACACCTCTACAAATGCAGTAACCCTTAAACAGTGGTCAACAGGGAACAGTGTGGACATTCGGCCTTTGTCATCGCAAACGTTTGGCTTTTTGCCTCATTTCCCTTGTTTAAACATGCAGGTGTGACGCATCAAAAGGAAATCTGATTGCTCACAGGTAATGTAAATGGTAAACAGGTTTTACCGTTTACATTCCATCTGAAAAAATACTCCTGTAATCAGATAACCTTCAGAAGTTGGATGTGCTCATAACGGCTGCCACTTCAAACATGAACAGCCCATAAAACTGTGTGAAATTGAAGTTTCTCTGAATCTCACTACTTGAGGAAGGAATGCAGTGTAGTATTAGCCCTGAAACCAGCCTTTTCAAACCTCACTGAAGTGCATCCTTGATCATGTGGCGTTTGTAATAGTCTACATAATCTATATTTATATGTTTTATATAATTTTCTATTGTCTTAATTAAAGGTGCATTGCAAGATAGATGATCAAACTCTACACGGATGCGTTTAATGTCAGAATTGCCACGTTTAAATCTGATTAAAAATAATTTAATTTGGAATAAAAGTTAATTCCGATTTAAAAAGACCATGTAAACACTTAATTCCTAACGATTATTGAGAATTAAACTTTATTCCAATGTAAGTGGGTGGTTTATTCCGATGTTAAAGCGGATTTAATTTATTCCGTGATCATGTAAACGTTTATTCCGCTTAAAAATAATTTGGGTCGTTCATGTTCGTTGGGTCGTTCTTCTGACGTGATGACGCTCTGCAAAAAGGCGCCCGGAGCAAAACTTTGGTCTGGACCCAAACAGTTTTTCTAATAAGTGTTTGTAAGAACTACAGACAATGAAAAGAGCAGAGGCAGAAAACAGCAAAAATGGAAAGAAAAAGCCAAACTCCGGCAGCAGCTGATTGTGAGTTTTCTTCTGTCGATGTAAATACCTTCATGTCATCAGAACCTTCCCCAGGGAATAAAGACGATTTAACCAGTTTTCCATGTAAACCTTAATTCAGAATTATTATTTCCAGGCAAACTCGAATGAGAAAAATTTAAATCTGATCCGTTAACTTCAGAATAATTTAATTCGGAATTAAAAACATCATGTAAACGTGGCCAGTGTGGAACTTTCCAGGGAAATCAATAAGAGCACAAATCAGGTGACGGAAACTACCACTAGAAAAGTTGCACAATACACCTTTAAAACAAACAGAAATACACCAAAATAATAAATCGCTAATGAAATTGGTATGCTAATTAGCTGTTACTTAGCTATTATTTGGCATTTATCAAACACTTATTAATGCTTATTATGATTTCAGTGCACGTACAGAAACGTCTAATTGCAAAATACAGTCTTGGACAAAAATGCTTTCAAAGTACTTTATAAATAGGAACAAAGATGCAATTAAGAACTTTGTATGCATTTTACCATTAGCTAGCAATCAATATGGGGCCCATAAACAAATATACAAGGCTTTTGATAATTTATTTGACAAATATGACAACTCCTGTTTAACACACTACAAATTCAGATTTCCTCCTCCAAACCATGTCCTTTACTGAACAAGGATCGACTGGAGCGTGTGAAAGTAAAACATTTTATTAGTATTTTATTAGTATTCCATTAACCGCACAGTCCTAGGTCTAGTGAGAGCTCGGTGGTGAAACCCCTTTAGCCATCTGAGTTTTAGTTTCAGTTTGACTCTTGAGCTGCAGCAGATGCCAGCGCCTCAGTGCCAGCACGTTACATGGACCTAATGGAGAATGCATGACGCCACAGACTGAACCCAGCTGCAAATCAATGCAAACGAGGGAAGACAAAGAATTTAGGGACGTCACTAAGAATTATTCACTAAAAATCAACAGATTCAATTTTGATATATTTTTCTACATCGTTATTCTGTGAACCAAGCTCATTGTTATTTGGCCATTTTTATATTTTTTTTAAGCAGATTCTACTTTTCTTCTGGAACATCAGCATTTATCAGTTAATTTCCAACAGTGATTATTCAGCGTTCTTTATAATAAAAAAAATAAAAAAATAAATGAAATCTTGAAAAATGTTGATTAAAATTTGGAAAAAATTAGTCCATAGTCTGTACAAAAACATAAACCTAAGTATAAAGGGTTTGTCTGGTTATTTCTGTCACAATTAGAGGTACATCAATAAACTTTCAGTATTGATATCAGTTCCATGATATCGATTTAGCAGATGGCCTTTAATTGGATGTAATAAGACCATTTACAGACAGATTTCAGTCTAGAACATCTCCTAACAACTGAAGCTTTATTCTTAAGAAGCTCTTCAGTGGACGTTTGAAGAGTCATGCATTATTCCTTCTGCAATAAAGCGACTGCATTTTAAGAAAGTGACGTTTTCTGCCGATATAATCATCATCATCATCATCATCATCATCATCATCATCATCATCATCATCATCATCATCATCATCATCATCATCATCATCATCATCATCATCATCATCATCATCATCATCCTTTCCATCATCATCATCATCATCATCATCATCATCATCATCATCATCATCATTTCATTATTAAGCACTACAAGAAGCAATGAACAATACAAAAAGCAAAAACACAGAATGATGCAACCAAACCAATTACAGTCCCTGACAAAAGTCTTGTCGCTTATCCATTTTGTAGAAACAAAAAGGTTATATCTTGACTTTAAATTAATCGATTGGTTTTAGAAATGTCTCATATGAAAGCTAAAACCCTCCCAAATTATGCTCAATATACTAAAATAAATTTGCTTCACTGAAGAAAGATTGATCATTTAATGAACACAGAAAAGTCAGATTTTGGCAAGACAAAAGTCTTGTCGCCTACAGAAAATTTAACAAATAATTTACTTCAAATACAAAAATATGCTGCATAACATCAGTGAATTAAGTAGTGGTGCTGTGAGATCCATATTTAATATCTTGTATGACTTCCATGAGCTTGAAGGATGCACCCATGCGGTTTGACAATGATTCATACAAATTGTTGATGAAGTCATCAGAAATAGCAAAGAAAGCGTCTTACATCCTCCCAGAGTTCATCAAGATTCTTTAGTTTTGCCTTCCATGCTTCCTCTTTCATTCATTCTACCCCCAGACAAAGAAAAACTACTAAGGAATAAAACGAAGTTAAAACCGGTAAAGGAAGGTCTATGATTTTGATTATTTATTTTAATTTGACCCACAAGCCTGTTTTATTACAAAATGCTTAAAAAAATAGGGCTGGGTATCGACTCAAATCTCAAGAATCGATTCGATTCCAATTCTTAAGATTAAGGAACGATTATCCCGATTCGATTCGATCCGATCTGATCCAATCTCGATTCTGGTTAGTGTTCTTAAAAACATTTTTTTTTAACCTTAACCTGTTTTACATACAACATGTTAAAACTAGCAATAGATTGACATTTAACAGCAAGTATTGGTAGTTACTGACGGCTGTGAGAGTGGCTGTAGTACTGCGATGGAAAAACTTCGCTATGTGCCTCACTCTCCCAAGCAGACGTGCAATATTCGGGAGTTTGAGACCGGCTTGTGAAGCGAGGTTGATTCTATGCACAAAGCAGCCGACGTGAGTTAGACCCATGATCCGCACGCACCATATTAGCGCCGTTGTCTGTCATGATGGGTCGATGGCGAGAGCAGCAGAGTCTATGGCGCGAGTGCCACAACGTGAATACCATGGACGCGACTTAGATAAAAGTTTACCGGGGGAATAGGCTACTAAAAAATAATTGTATTTATATATATATATAATGATCGATTTTTGGACGCGAATCGATATGGAGAATTTAATATGCGAATCCATTCAGAATCGGAAAATCGATTTTTTCAACACAGCTCTATTAAAAAAGTGTATTATACAGTGTCCTCTTTTTAGCAAAAAGTTCCAAAAAAATGTCTCCACGTTTAACAAAATTGGAGGAGTTGTTGGTTTAACTCTTTAAATCTCAACTTGAATGAATTGTACGCTTGAGTGTGCAGGTGTTGTGCACTTGTGTGATTGTTTCTGTACTTTTCCCTTTTCTGTAAATGATTTGATAAGAACCTGCCGAAGGACTGAAGATGGAAATGAGCCACGCTGCTTTAATCTTTACATATTTACATTCAATTTACATTAAAATAGTAAGAAATAAGAAAGGTTTATGCATATTCTTTAGGTGTTTGGTCGAAGCAAAATATCAGGTTGTGTTGGATATTTAACACCGATATTTACGCTGATATGCTAAAAGTGCAAATATTGGTCAACATATCATTTTAAATTTACTAGATGTGCAAAGAAAAATAAAATACAAGTAAATTACCGTTCTCTTGGTTTTAATTTGTTTTGTTTCATGGTGTAGTTTACTATTATTAAAAGTAATTATTGCTAAATCACAATATATTATCCATTGTTTTATTATTGGGATATATATCAAATCGTGACATGAGTATCATTTGTATTGTCAAACTCAAGGGAAACTTGTTTATCTCTACTAAGAAATATTGTTGGAACGAGAGAATTTTTACGAGACGAGACACGAGAACAAGATGA
This sequence comes from Scartelaos histophorus, assembly GCA_000787155.1. Classification (NCBI taxonomy): domain Eukaryota; kingdom Metazoa; phylum Chordata; class Actinopteri; order Gobiiformes; family Gobiidae; genus Scartelaos; species Scartelaos histophorus. The sequence continues at coordinate 7,953 of KN509721.1, forward strand.
GATTTGAGATCATTTGCAATAATCTGATCTAGGTATAAATGCGTCGTACGGTTTAAACACACAGGCCTATACAATACAATATTTTCAATAAACAATACGTCTGTTACACTTCATTTTTATTATTTAAATCATTACGCCAACACTGGACCCAAGTTATGAATGAAGACGTCCTAAACCCCTCTCCTGCATGTTCCCGTTCAAGTGCGAATTAGTGCGTTTAACCAACTTTAGGACTGATTATTTGCCTTAATATTAGTCACTACGAATAAAAACTGCGAGTTGAAAGTGTTTTCTGTCTCAATATGTGAGCCAAATGTCTGCTATGGAGGAGTTTTTTAGCTACAGCTGTGAAAAAAAAAATCTAACAAATTCTTGCGAGATCGTTTTTCCTCTATATGTGCAGTAATCATCAGCTTCAGATGCTTTTTTTATAGATAGATACCAGATCGTCAGCTTCAACTTTAGCTCATTTGCTCAAGAATTACCAAGATAAATGCGTTTGCCCATTTATTGTAAAAATAACCTGCAGGATTCCCGTTTAAGAAGTCATTTCAGTAATTCACGTTTTCATTTTTGACATGTTTCCTTATGCGGGCGGCCTGTTACAACTAAATATGTCCGTTACTCCGGCTTCCCCTTTTTCATTTATCTTTTACTATGAGACAGACGCTTCCTTCCCCCACCATCTGTTTGAGTAACTTTGCCTACCATTTCCTTGAGAGTCATATAGGACTTACAACGCAAGACGCATTATGTAAATGAGAAAGGGAAGTACCTGATCAAAGTTGTATTTTTAGTGATTCAGGTGTGTCTTGAGTCATCTTTATTTTTCCTCTATTCAAGATGCCACTGCCAAAATCGACCCATTTTCACCATTGTACACGCTGATTTCGTTTCATTTTATTTTCTTGCAAATCTGTCATCCATGTAGGAACGAAAAGTGTTTGTTGCGGTGACGTTTACAGCAAATGTTGGTTCCCATTGGGTCCCACAATTGTCCAACATGGAAGTGAGTAGTGACGCAACAATCGAAAATATGATATCGTATCGTCAAAAGTCTAATAATGCCGTGGGCCATCACAATATAATCAAATTACAAAGTTTTCAGCTTAAATATTCATTTTTAGGGTGCAGCAACAGCTAAAACATAGCGAGACCTGCATAGACCATGATGCTTTACTCCGTTTCCGTCCAATTTACGGAATGAAATAATTCTTAATTCCAAATTATTTGCATTATGATGAGATAGGAGTGTAAGGGGGAAAAAAAAACAAACAAACAAACAAAAAAAGATTCAGTGATATATCATGATATTGTGCACAATTCTCAAATTGATTCAAAATTTATTTTTTTTTATAATATTTTTACACATATTCATTAGTTACACTGTTCTGACAATTTAAACATTTTTCTAAATTATATTTGATATGATGTGTTCTCCTTAAGGTGCAGTTGACTGTATTATCAATAATTAATAGAAGTAATTATTGATAAATAATTGATAAGTTTTCATATCTAGATATATTGTGATTTATCCAATCGTGACACAGATATCATGTTATGAATTGTATCGTCAGACTCATGGCAATGCACACCCCCATGAGATAGATAAGTTTAATGTCATACTGCGGAACATTCCAGGCAAAGCAATGACGTTACTATGGAGACAAGCAGGCAACGGACCCTCCACAAGAAAAGTTACTCAGTGCACCTTCACGTTAGTCAGTTATTCACTTGGTTTTGGATTTCTGTAACGCATCTTGACAATTTTTGCCTCAGAAAAGTTACACGGTGCTTCTTTAAATTGAAAAATAATAAACTCACAGTGGCGGCCATGTTGTTTCCCTCCTCCATCAGACCGTCTGAAAACTTGTTGGAAGGCATCGCTGGAAGAGTCGACAGGTCCAGGGCTTTTTCTGGCTCCTTTTCAAACCTGAAAACAACACCAGCCATAATTTCAATTTGCATCAACTTTACAATATAAATAATAACCACACTTTTTGAATCTTCACATCATCATTCAGATATTTTTTGATAAATTGTAAATGCCTTTATGTATCTGTTCATTACAGCTGGAAAATAATGCAAATTATTTTACGATACTAATCATAAATACAACATTACAACTTGAGGTGCAGTTACAGTAAAACAAAAATTTAAGAAGTTGAAGGTTGCTGATAATGATGCCAGTTTACCGTTTGTGCAGAATAATGTTCCTACACTGAATGCTGTGATCAGAAATGATGAATACAAATTTATGAAGCGCTTGGAGGATTCACAAAATGAAATTCTGAATCTTTGAATAATGCCTGAGCAAAGCAGGGTCGCTGTTAGAACTGCTTATATGGAAGATATAATGTTATAACCACTTTGTGTGTCTTCTGTTTGTTTTTTAAAACTTCTAAATGGACCTATTGGAGTCTGAAATAAAGCTTAATTGATTAAAACAAAAACAACACTGGCAATAAAACATACACTGAATTTGTATTGAACATACTCCATTGTACAATATCTTGCAATTTTTGCTACCTATTCAGAATTTATTATTACACCATTTATATTTTTTTGTATTTGTTACTCTAATATAACGATTATTGAGCTCCTGTGTCCAAGTAATTTCTCTCATGGATCAAAAATAAAAATGCATTAGTCGCGTCAGAAGAACACCCCAATGAACATCAACGACCAGAATTATTTTTAAGCAAAATAAATGTTTACATGATTGAGGAATAGATTAAATCGGCTTCAACATCAGAATAAACCATCCATCCATCCATCCATAATCATTAGAAATTAAGTGTTTACCTGGTCTTTTTAAAGCGGAATTGATTTTTATTCCCAATTAAATTGTTTGTAACCGAATTTAAAGCTCTCACGTGAACAGGATAACACTGAAATGCCTCCAAAATTGAAGTGTAGATGTAATGTAATGTACTTTTTAACACGTTCATAGTTTAAGCAAACAAAAATACACAAAATCATGGAATAAAAGAGAGGATTCAGTCGTTTTCCTCGAACAAAATTCAGCCCAAATCAAAATCACTGTAAGAATTGTCAAACAAGTCCGAGCAAAGAGGCGCAGTTCTTGGACTCGTTTTAAAAAGGCCATATAATCAGCAAGAAGAATCGCTGAAGTGTAAATAAGGAGGAGTCAGGAGTCAAAAGAATTCCAGCTGGAAGACAGATACAGTGCTATATTTTTATCAATTTTGTCATATTGGACATTTATAAAGACCTCTAAAAACGTGCATGAAAAATTAAAGTATCTTGCGGGTATTTTGATACTTTAACCTCAATAAATAAGTCTTTTTATGCAATGAATGAGTTTTTTGTCCCTAAATCTGTACTTTTACTTAAGTTACTAACAAAATCAAGGACTTCTTCCACCACTGACTACAATGCGTGCATCCAAAATGGGCGTGCTACTGTAGCCAAAATCATTATTTACTTATCATCGTTGAACGGAACAAATCAAGAAGCGACAACTGGCAAACGTTACAGGAATGAAACCCCCAAATTTGACGCAGAGCAAAGGGCTGGAGTTGGCGTCAAGGATTGCGGGACATGCCTGTGCACAACCTGCCGTATACGGACACATCAGCACTGAGCCGTCACCGTGAAATAATAATAAAAAGTAATGGATACGACTTCAGTGAATTCTTATGGTTCGTTTCGTGGATTACCTTCATCTGTGTACCTTCATCTAGGATTACTGAGAGGGGACGGGTCAAGGGGATTGTCAAACAAGTCCGAGCAAAGAGGCGCAGTTCTTGGACATGTTTTAAGAGGCCACATAACGAGCAGAGCGGAGCACCAAGAATCCTGGGAGTGTAAATAAGGGGGAGTAACTAAAGAATTCCAGCTGCCAGACGGACAGTGATATTTTTTCTCATCAGTTATGTCATATACGAGTTATTGTTGTGAATATGTAACCAAACGGCCTTCAAACACACTATGTATATTTAAGTTAATTTAAAGTCAAATGATGAAAAATTGGTTTAGGCATAGTATATTTTGATGAGGGGACAGCAATAAAACCTGGTTGAAATTTGCATATTGTTTCCTGAATCCATTAATCCAAAAAAAAAAAAAAAAACAGCTTCATATTTGTCCAGGATTGTTGCGTCAAAGGTAAAACTCATTATGTCTCCTATGTAGGGTTCAGCTGTGTCGCATTTTGGTTTTATATATTTTTGTTCACGTGCAAACGGATAGATATTCAACAACAGACATTCTTATACATATATAGTCATTCAAACAACATATATAATACTAATAATAAACTGGCTTAGACCATTTAAAAAGAGTCAATAAATGGCCTCCACTTTCTAAAAAATGTGTTAACTGCATCGCATTTTGGTACACATTTTTAAAATGCACCTTAAAAAGGAACATTCCAAGACCTTCCAGAGGAAATGCTTAAAAGGAATGAACTATTTTATCACCATATGAAACATCACAGCAGAGTAAGCTCAGCTTTTCCTGCCGAGTTCCCTGGAGGCTGCTGTGATGCTACAGGACACAGAGGGAGACACTTTTAGCTTTTCCTCTCCCCAAACTCTACTCACCCTCCCTGACCAGTCCTCCCGTTAAACTGCACTGTGACCTATGAATCTAAGACACACAGTAGAAATGTTGCTGCTGAAAAACTTGAATTTGTCTACGGATCAATAAAGTCGACTCCCATTGGGCACCACAATGTCGTTTTAGATGAATGTTGCAAATTATAACAATGATCCACAGCTTTCATAGATCATTGCCATTCTATAAAACAACAAGTTCAGACTTTCACAGGTTAGTTTAGGGAATGTGACACAGTAATGGTTTAAGTGCACTCACCCCGGCCTCTGTGCTAAAGTATGAGGAAGAGACGCACAGGGAGAATCCCATGAGTGTTGTTGGCAAACACAGTTAACAGACATTCAAGTCTCATTTATAAAAATGACAATCAAGGATAAGGAAATAATAGAACTATCAATATCAGATTTCAGAATCTGTACAAATCTGTGATAGGAGGGATTATCAGACTACATCACTTCGTGCTCTATTGCGCATGTCAGTTTCAGAAAGAGCCACTGTCCAGTCTTGTATCATGTCAGTTTCTTGTAGGATTTCAGCAGATTTCAGTTGCTGTGTCAATCAGAGCCAGTGTCGGGCATCTTTAAAAAAAAAAAAAAAAAAGTATATAATACCGCCTGTGTTACCATTTTTTATTTATTTTTTTAAGGGCCACAGCCGATGACGTAAAGTTTGAGGATTGAGGGATGCACAAAACACACGCAGTCCTTTACAGTTTTTAATCGTGTGAGAGTCGGATGACAGCTTCAACAAGTAGCTTCAGTAATGCGCAGTAACGGCGTTATAATAATAGAAAAAGTAATTAGTTAGATTAGATTACCCGTGACTGAAAAAGGTAACAGCGTTTGTTATAACATAGTTATTCCCATCAATCCAATCAGGTATGAGTGGACATTCGGCTACTGAAGTTTGAGACATTTCCTCTACATTCCTCAATATTTTGATATTTTTACTCACTCCTAATAGACACAGATTCAGTTTTGACTGTACAACCTTTTTAAAAACAGTGCAGGCTGTATACGTTTTCTTTAACCTACACAACTACATTTTCCACGATGCATAAACAGCGACGCGCACATTGTTTAATGCAGTTTTCCGGTCGTCCATCACCTGTCTGTTCTTATGGGCCCTTAAACAGTAATTCTTCTAATCTTTACCACAGGGGCCTCTGAGACAATGGCCTCTTGAGCACGACCTGCAGGTGCATCCTGGCTCAAAGGCAAAGGAAACCCGGCTTTGCACCTTCACCCGTGGGGGACAGGAAGATAGGCCAAAAGAGAGAGAGCACAAAATGAGAGAAACATGCACCAAGAGTAGACTTTACAGAGGGAAACATAACAGTGTGTGCCATCATTGTTGACAGAATTAATCTAACTTTAAAAGTTTAATTTCAAAGACCAAAGCAGGACCAGACCAAGAAAAATCTGATAAAAAAAAAAAAACAAAAAAATCATCATCAAAAAGAGGCTACAAGATGGTATACGGTGGGGCTTGTACAAAT
>KN509721.1:14049-29687 GCA_000787155.1 Scartelaos histophorus
CTTGTACAAATGTCTTATTTGTACAAGCCCCACTGTGTAACATTAAAAAAAACAACAACAATTTAGGTATTTGATGTTTTGTTTTTTGATTTTTTTTTTCAAATGTTCTGTTTTCCACAAACCTGACTCATACCTGGTCTGAAGGAGGGCCTCCTCCTTCTTGTTTCCATGGAAATGTTATTCCTTTGATAATAATATTAAACAATCTAAATTGACAATATGGTTTTTAACTTTTTATTTCCACTGACTCATGCAGGTGACATGTCGTCACCTCCGGATATATTGGGAAAGTACAAAAATCACATTTGCCAAAAAAAAAATTAAGAGACACAGTTGTAACTGCACCAATTACAGTTCCACTAGTGGTTTATTTTTAACATGTTCATAGTTTGAGCAAAGAAAAAAAATATACAAATAAAAACTGAAAATCACTGCATTTAAGATTTATAAAAGACCTCAAAACCTGCAAGAAATACTTTTAGTACTCTTCAAGCACATTTTTAAACAGGTACTTTGATACTTTAAGTTGATCTTGTCATGTCATTAATGAAAAGATTATGGCCAGATTTTTTTTTGCCCCAGCATCTGTACTTGTACTAAACAAAAGTGAGTACTTTGTGCTATCCCCGACAACAATGTGTGAAATGTACTGGAAATGGGATGTACAAAAACTGAAGGCACAAAAATCACATTTGCCGAACAAATATATTAAAACACAAATGATAAACTTTTTCTGCAAAAACCTGAGTGTAAAATTAATCAGGACGTTCAAAGTCCATTCCCAAGTGAAATTCATCAAACTGGATGTGCCCTTCCATAAACCTCTGACCTCTGACCTTCCCTTGTGGAGAAGGGGCTTAGCTGTGTGGCTGTCACAGATTCCTCTGGGTAATTCTGCACATCTGTCAACATCTGAAGGCCAAGTTTCAGGCTGCTTCTGGCTGTTCGGGTCGGGCAGAAGCTCCTTTAGGACGACTAATGGAAAACCTAAATGTCTATGCACATGAACTTAGAACACAAACGAAAACTGGTCCAGTGAAAGTTCAGACAGTTTTGTAAAATTAATATAAATATTATTGTCTATTTGGATGATCTGCAATTGAAACAGGGAGTTCATTTTGGTTTTAAAATGCACACAATTATAAGATTATTATTATGACATAAAGGGCTGTTAAAATTGACTCTCACAGAATCAAGTTTAACATTTTCTCAGGGTTTATATGAGTCCAATCTGTTTTAGAGTTAATTAATATTTCCAAAAATGTTAAAGTAAAACTGGACCAAAGTTCCTGTTTAACTCCAAAATCAAGAGTTATATTAACGTTTTGAGAGTAAACAGATAACACTTTATCGGGTTATCCTGATTTAGTTAAAAGACACACAGAAGTCTTCTATTTTTAGACATTATTTTAGTTAATTTAAGATTATATTATGTTCAAAACTGGTTCAAACTGCTCTTCTCTCACAGGAGTTTGAAGTGGTGGGTGGGAGGTGCCAAATTAAAACTAAGTTGAATGAACGCTTGTGAAGGTTGAATTAACTTCAAACCACATCAACAAATAACCCCAACTCGAACCTCCTTTTAAGTTTCAAATAATTAAAATAACTTATTTTCTGTGTTTAAAAACTCTAACCCTAAAATGTTAACCAGTTTCTGCCGTGTAAGGTTGAAAAGACACTGAAACATGAAAATCAGTTGTCACGGTAATGTTACCAAAAACTAGCATACTAACACACGCTTCCTGATTATCTGACAATAAAATTAGATGGAGCCAGAACACAGTGTCTCATTTTGACACTAAGAGCTGCTTATACAAGATATATACTGGGGCAAGACACTGTTTGAGAATCACTATTTGCACTGAAAACTATTCCAGGAGCATTTGCATTTTGAGAGAGACTGAAAACTGAACCGATACAAGAATACAATGGATTTTAAGCAGGTCTGTAAAGATCTAAACCTACAGCGACAACAACATTTTTCTATAGAAAGACGAGATACTGTGTGTGTTTCAGTTTTGCAGCCTTTACGATTTGCCAATTGTGATTTCGATCCTGTTGCGATACCCTCCAGCCCCATATCGGTAAGAAGTTTTAACTGCATGACTTGACACAAAATACACAAATGTGCAGCAGTCTTCAGAAAGAGTGAGTGAATGAAATGGCAGGGGGAGAGGGCGGGGTGCAGAGTCTTGGGGCCGTGTGCAGGGGACAGGGGACAGAATAGTCCAGGGTTTGGGGGCCTCGCACTTCAAAGCGGGGTTGCCAGATTTTTAGGCAGCAAATAAGCAACTAAGCCTTAGAAGATGAGCCCAAAAAGAAGCGAATAAAACCCCACAAAAACAGCAATAAGCAAAAATAAGTAAAAAAATTACCTCAATCAATAGAACATGTGATCTCTACTTTCGTCAATCTTGATTATAAAAGTATTTTAAAGAGGTTGAATAGAGGATTTTCCAAGGAATGAGGAGCACAGAGACAGTTTGTCCTTTTTCCAACGCTGCACATGTGTGAAACCCCCTCCCAACAGAACTACCTCCTCTCTATGCCATAAACCTTTGGCTTCAGCGCTGTTGGTTCGGCTGCTCCTATTATTACTATTTACTATCATAACTACAACGACATTCAGAGTTATAATAAAGTTGTTGTGTGAGAGTAATGTATGTGCAAAATATGTGCGATTATTTTAGATTTACATTTACATTTTTAAATAAAGTAGTTTATCCTAGAAAATAAGTTCTCTCCTCATTGCTGCAGAGGACTTGTAAATACAACTAACTACTAATACAACAAGCAGCAGCAAACAGACTTTCTGTGCATTGAAAATCAGGTTTTAAGATAAAGGATATTGCATTTGTGTCCTGAAAAACGTCTGTCAAGCTCTTGGAAATAAAGAACATTTCCCAACAATAAGCAGAAGTTTTCTGTCCAGAAGTAATTTAGCTCCAGTGCGTCAGTCTTTAGATCCTCGTCTGCTTCAATGATGCCATCGCTGGAATGAATCTCCTAGAATCACCTTTGTTTGTCTTCGCTCCTTTTCCTCTTCTCTTCTCCTTTTGGCCGGACTTTCATTTGCGCTGAACTGGTCGTGAATTCTCGTCAGTGCAACAAACTTTGTGCAAACTGAGGAAGCTCCAGCTGGAAAAAGCCTCCAAGAACCGCCACATTGGTTTAGTAAACAGCGTCTTGCGTCTGTGAAGTGTGTAAGAGCCGAACGAAAACCACGTAATCCCAGCGCCGGAGACTCAGTTACACTAGAAGAGGAGAGAGTTTGATTGAACCCAACATGTTTATCTGGTCCCACCAAGTCCAGAGTTGATGGATTTTCATTCTTTCTGTTTTGGTCACAATAATTACAAAGTTGCTACATGTCAATAATGCATCATTGACCATCTGAAACTAAAAAAATCCTCCATACAACCTTTAAATGGATGAGTCTGCAGTCTGTCATGTGGTGAGGATTTACGCTCTTGTTTAGGAAAAAGCAGTCAGGGCTACAGCTTGTGCATTTTTACTTATATTAGGGTTGTGCATTGCCATTAATCTGGCAATACAATTCACATCACGATATCCCTGTTAACGATTCAAAACATCATATTTCCCAATACTAAAATACAGGATGATGTATTGTGTTTTATCAATAATTATGTGTAAAATTATGGTCGAGTGCACCTCTATGAGACCAAAATTGGATAAAACGCATTTAGTTCAGTGTTTAAATCATCACAACAGTAAATGGAACTTTTGATTTTTTCATGAAGAATGTGACTTCATGTCAGGTACTTTGTACCTAATTTATCACTTTAGCACTTTTTCACAGACACATGCCACAAAAGACACTTTATAAATCATTATTCATTCACTTCATACTCTGCTTTGTCTCAGTTTCCTCACGAGTCCTGAAGTTTCACAAATTTTGACTATTCACGTTTTCTCCTTTTCTGCTTCTGATCGTTACTATCCAAGTTATGAAAATTTTACGACTATTTTCTTACCATTTATGAGCAAACTTAAGTCCTTAATTTTGCATGATGCTGATACTCTGCTCTTTATGCTCGAAGTCCACAGATCTGTGTTTTAATTAAATGGAAGAAAATTGAATCGAAAAACAAGTTTGATCAACATGGGAAAAATAAATTGATTCTTTTCCCCCCTCTATATCACCCATCCCTACTACTCTTTTTACTAAAACACAGTTCATATTAACCAGGAAGTACAATCAAACTAGGGAATTCCAAAACTGTTACCTAGCAAAATAAATCATTAGCTGACAAATGCAAATAATACTGTTTTCTTATTATTTTGATGTAAACTTGCTTAAAGATTTAAAAGAAAAAATTTAACTTATTTTTTTTTAACTCCACAAATTGCTTCTTGATTGGTGGGATAATACCTGTGGTGAATAAAAATTATAGTTTAACACCAGATTAAGTAATAAAAAATGTCATACGCACTTTAAACTGTGTTGCAGCCGAACATATTATAATACATAGTATAATAGTAACAACAAGAGCAATAAGAGATTTCTGATCTCTGCCAAGGGATGACATGGACACAGAAAATGTCATGAAGATCCGTCTAGCAGTTTCCGAGATATGCTACCAAGATTGTAGATCCAAATCCGGATCCAGAATCCAGGTCCGGCTCATCACCAAAATCTTACGGAGTCGTCCCTGCACCAAGATCTACCTCTGGTGACAATTTCATGAAGATCCGGCCAGTGGTAAATCTCACCAAGATTGTATATCCAGATTCCAGGTCTAGATCCGTATCATCACAAAAATCTAATGGAGTGGTCCTTGGGCCAAGATCTACCTCTGGTAAAATTTCATGAAGATCCTTTGAGTACTTTCCGAGAAATCCTGTCCACAGATAAATAAATAAACCGACTCGATCTTATAATCTCCTTGGCGGAGATAATAATGATGCACTGAGATACTGAAACAGAATATCAGCGTGTCTGGATCAGGTATCGGTTCCTTCTCATGTTTTACTCGGATGAAGCTGTTCAGTTACAGCTACAGAACAGTAGCGTAACGCTTTTGGATCTCTTGTGTAATAGGTCGACTGCGTTTTAAAGGAAGTAAGTGCCATTTTCCATCTCCAAACTGGCAGTTAATATCAGGTATCAGCAGAAACTTAAAGTATTGATATTCATGGCTGAGGGGAAAAAGCTGGAGCGTGAATCCATAATTCACGTCAAAATCTGCTTTAAAACATATCAAACGGGAGCCTGTTTTTCAGTGTTTACTATTGAGTTCATATTTTTAAGTCAGTAAAAATCAGCCTTTAGTGACATAAAAGTGCTGGATCTGTGTCAGAATTTCAAGTTAAAAACCTGGATATATTCTGGATGAAAATGTCAAATTGATCAGTCACACAAAATACTAGTCTTAATCTTCTCCAACACTCCAGACTTCAAAACTCTTCATGAACACAATGATCTTCTGAAATCGATCTTACTGCATCACCTCGTGGTCCAGCCCTCCTCAGTCACACTGACGCCTGTTCATTTTACAAACTGAGGCTTAAGGTCCTTGACAAAATTGTTCAGATTCTGGCACTACTGCAAAATATGAAAGAAACAATCTATTTAACTTTGAACATTTTACCAATTTTAAATCGTCTTAAATCGTTTTGTCTCAACCCTGATGAAAGAACCATAAACAGTACAAACAGACCGACAAGAGGAGCTGCTAGTGGGAATATGTTGCCCCAATATAAAGTCATCCCACAAAAACCCACAATGTTGACAAAAAGGCTCCGTCAAAGGCTCCTGCGCTCGCACCCAGAAGGCCGAGGAAGAGGCTAAACATCACACAAAAAGTAGCACTTCTGGACTTGCTGAAGGTAGAAGTTACATGACTGTAGGCACGACTATGGAATAAAGGAATCTTCAGTCTGTTACATAAAGGTTTTTTTTTTTTTTTGTTTTTATTTTTAAACAGGAGAGAAAATGTTCATTCCTGTCTGAGAAAAGTGTATAACGTGTGTGATGAGGTGTTTTGCAGCCTTAAAACATGTGAGGCCAGATCTTGCCCCCGATGTTAACAGTAGAGCAAACACTAGCGAGGTGTGTCCAGGTCGGGCTGTACTTCCTGCTGGAGGCTGAGGGGGACGGTACAAGAACATATATGGTTATGGCATCTGGAACAATCTGTGATACTGTGGCTTTAAAAAACACTGCCCGTGTGTCTATAATGTCTTTGCCTCGTTACCAGACACCACAGAGGCGTGTGGGGAGAAGTTATATACGAGTAAAATAAACTGAACTGTACTGGTACGCCATGTGCACATGCCCGTCTCACACATGGAAGCCCGTGCCCGTGCACGTGCACACATGAAAACCACTTTAGTTTTACCTCCTCCAGTTTCCTCATTTCGTTTGCCTCCCATTACGCAGCAGACCAGTGTTTCTCTCATGTGCTCCCACAGCAGACCCACTCACCTCTGCTCTGCACCTGTCCCGGCCGTCCTACCACAGACTTACCTGAGGTACCAGCAGCGCCGTCGCTCTGCACACAAACATTATACAGCATGTAGGGCACAACGTGCAGGAGCAACACTGCGCGGCTGATCACATTTCGTCTACACCATTTCCCTTTCCAAACGCCCCACCCCAGGTGCCACTTTCTTCCAAAACGGGCCTCATTTCGTTCGTCTGCTCCACAGTCACAGCCCCTGAGCTGTAAGTGAATGTCTGAGTCCGGTCTGTTATCCACAGTTCTGATGGTCGCCGGCCTACGGGCGACTAACTTTATCAACTAACCAAAGAGGCACAATAAGAATAATTTGGTCATGACATTAAATGGAGGAAGAACCCGAGTGATGAAATCTGACATCGCAGCATTAGGACCACAGACAGGGTAAAAAAACACACACACACACACGAAAAACTTTAAAACACACTTTAGGACAGAAAACAGAAGAACACACACTTTAGGATAGCGCTGTATGTGAATGAGCAGCTTTTGTACAGTTCCAGATCAAAGCAAACTAATGAGCCAAGCTGAGCCCATACAGGGAGCAGGCTAGGGGCTGTGCTCTGCTGTGGGAGGGCATCCGGATGGCGCACAAATATCACGCACAGCACATGAACATGTTAAGCATTTATTATCCTAATATATTTCCAAATAAGCCTTGTTACATGTTTTTCAGGGGACTAGTTTGATATTTACCTTTACAATTTTGGCAATTCACTGAACATACCAGACCACACCAAACCCTCAGTCTGCTCCGCTCCACTCGAGATTCAGACACAGCACACCTCCTGTTTAGACCTCCACACCCCACACCTGCGCTACAGCTACAGCCAGGGGCAAGATCGGGCCCATAGAATAATTGTAAAAAATAAAAGCTGATTACTTCTCGGATTTCGCCTGTTGCGGGTTATTTTTAAAACGTAACCCCCACGATTAACAAGGGACCTCTGTACAGGATTCTTGGCCAGTTTCTTTCTCTGGAAACAAACAACAAATTTAAACGCAAATTAAAATGAATGTATGTTTGCAACCAAAAAACGCACTCACTGAAAATTTAATAATGCTGAATATTATTTGTTTGTAACTAATGTGTTTTGTCTGTTTTTATGCTTGCATCTTATATTTTTTTCTGCAGACAGGTGCAGAAAACAAAAAAACTGGCCTCTTTTGGAAAGTCTCTTGCAAAGTCGCTATAAAGTGGCGTATATGGCAACTCTGCTTCAAAGCCGAATCTGGGAGCCGGAGATTAGGCACAAGAGGGGGATTTTTCACTCCCCCCTCCCCAATGATGAGTGAGTGTGTGTGGGGAGGGGTCAGGTCCTCAGGCAGAGGGGGGGGTACATTCCTCGTCTGTCATGTTGGACTTGGTGGCCTCTCGAGCTCAGATGGGACTTGTACAGTTAAATACATTGTGCAGATTTCAGGCCATTGTAAAGAATGAACTCAAAATGGACTCAAAGGGAATGCCCAGTACCCTATATCAACCCCTTCAAGAGTCCACAGTCGAGCAATTCTAAAACCATTTGGGTTCGGGGGGGTTATATCTATACTAAGCTTTAAAGAGCCCATATTTCACCATTTTCTGATCTGTTATCATGTTTCCTGATCACAAACAGACCTTGACTCGTGTTTTGTTTCATTTACACTTTTAAAAACACACAAATCCTGCAGATTTAGAGTTCGAGTTCGAGTTCTTCCCTCAAACTGGAACACTGATGTTGCTTCATTGTGTTTTTAAACTCCATACACCTTTGCTTGAATCATTTGGTTAATGTTAAGCCTCGTAATTACCGATCTCTATTAAATAAAAGCTAAAAAGGAGCTGTTAACCTGAAAACTAAGGCTTCATGACATCACAAGGTGGAAAAGAGCATTTTAAGCTTTGGAGATACTAATAATGCAGGATTACTTAAAAATCTGTGAAGACAAAACAACTCCAGGTCTGTTTTTGATAACATGATATGACTTACAACTGCTACACACTACAGGATTTTTCAGTTTTAAGCCATTTTTAAATGTGCAACAAAAAGTCCACATCAGACACAAGGAGAATCTTACGAGAATTTAACTGTCTGATCACAGTAATAAACAGCTCTTCAGAATAAATAAAATAAATCCATGAACTGTTCAAAGCTGATCATTGACAATTTGAAACTTTTTTATATCAATAGTTTTAATTAGGGTGTTATTAATAATTAGCTTAAAGATACACTGTGTAACTTTTTTTTATATAATCCTGTTTATAGAGAGTGTATTTTTGAGCAATAGAATACTAGAATACTGTAATGTAAGCTGTACTGAATGTGTTTGTGTTTAAAGCCATACCATGGTACATTCAAGGTAAATCAATAGCATCCCCATGGAGACAAGCAGATGGAAAAGTTGCCCAATTCACCTTTAAAGTCAGAATTTTTGACAACGTCTTTGAAACGTTTGGATCATATTTAATTTAAAACCTGATGAATTGCACAGTCCTAGTACAATGTGTATTTTACACTCGATTAATGGACACAGTGTTGAGACATAATGTCTTACTGACTTCTGGCTCCTCAGTAAATATCTGTCAGACACATTTCAGTAGAAGACACTGGCAGCACACCAAAACTCCATAAAAACAACACAGCCTGACGCAATAATGTTAGAAAGCTCTGCCAGTGTGCTTAAGAGCGACTGGGATTAACTGTTACAATAACAGCTTCGCATTTTAAAAGGTGCATTGTGTAAATTTTCTGGTATTCTGAGGGTCCATCAAAAGGTTTTTTCTCAATGAAAATGTTATTATGTTGTCTGGAATGTTTCACACCATGTTATTCACTCTTCCAGACCTAAGGGCAGTTTTAGTACACTAGTCTTCACCCGGGTTTTTCTTCTTAATTTTGCTGTTAAAACCCCTCCCTTTACCTATTTTACAATCTGCATGCTGTTGTTGTGTCATATGGCTGTGATAAAAGCTACAGGACCTGAAATACAAATTAAATTACATACAATTACACACGGTACAAAACAAGTATAAACATGGACATAAAAAAATGCATAATTTAGGGCCTTAGCTACAAAAGTGTGAAATATGTAAGTAAACTAAAAATATGCGTATTGCCTCAATGTAAAACAAAACAAAAAAAAAAATAAAAGTGCAATGATCCCATAACTTTACTGTTCCAGTCCTGGAAACAGCTCGTGCCCGTCCAGGGCTCAGAGCCACATCACTTCCTGCATTTCCATGGTGAATATTACATTTGGATTTGGACATTTTTACCTAAATCAATCTCTCAAATAAAAATAGCGAAGGATGTGCAATTACACAGGCCAAGATCTGTAATTTGCCATTTATTTGAGAAATAACAGACGTTCAGATCAGTCGACCATCTTGACTCACTACACTTTTTGACAAAGTTTGGGCCAATCAAAATGAAGAGCATGTGTTTGGCGTAAAACAAAGTTCCTATTGGACACTCGTTTTCCAGACGTTACCATGAAGCATGCGGGTGCTCTTGGATAGTGCCAGAAATGTACTCAGAAAGTTGAAATTGTCAGCTTTTCAAGGGAAAAAAATACCGTCAGTCTGGATCAAACCTTTCTATCTTCATGGAGACCAAACCAGACCAAGTTACAGGTCAGATCTGTGGAGAGGTGACTCTGCTCACACTCAAAAGGCCTGTTTTTCAAGACATTTTTGAGCCATAAAACCACCTGCAGTTTAATAATACATGTCAGGTTCAGCCGTTTAATGTCACACTGTGGAACATTCCAGGCAGAGCAATGACATCTCCATAGAAACAAGCAGGCGACGAACGCCCAGCCATGAAGTTACATCATGCCATTTTGATAAAGTATTACAAAAACAGATCTGTGCATTTAAAACTCAAAGAAGTCACTGAAACCTGGAGGCTGAAGAGTGACAATATGAAGTTGATTGTGAAGAGAATAAAACACAATGTAAAATGTGTCAGGCAATAAAAACAAACCCAGAAACCTGCTGAGAGCTCATAAATGCTTTAAATTCAACTCCTCGCTCACAAGACACCTTTTTAGACTCCAGGTTTTTAAACTTTTGCAATAGTTATTAAACACAATAAACTATTAGGGGTACAGAGACTGAAAACTGCATTTATTTTGAAAACCTACCGAAAGCTGAGAAGAACTGTTGGTATTTTTTGCCAATTTGACCATTACCAAACCAGACCAAGTTACAGGTCAGATCTGTGGAGAGGTGACTCTGCTCACACTCAAAAGGCCTGTTTTTCAAGACATTTTTGAGCCATAAAACCACCTGCAGTTTAATAATACATGTCAGGTTCAGCCGTTTAATGTCACACTGTGGAACATTCCAGGCAGAGCAATGACATCTCCATAGAAACAAGCAGGCGACGAACGCCCAGCCATGAAGTTACATCATGCCATTTTGATAAAGTATTACAAAAACAGATCTGTGCATTTAAAACTCAAAGAAGTCACTGAAACCTGGAGGCTGAAGAGTGACAATATGAAGTTGATTGTGAAGAGAATAAAACACAATGTAAAATGTGTCAGGCAATAAAAACAAACCCAGAAACCTGCTGAGAGCTCATAAATGCTTTAAATTCAACTCCTCGCTCACAAGACACCTTTTTAGACTCCAGGTTTTTAAACTTTTGCAATAGTTATTAAACACAATAAACTATTAGGGGTACAGAGACTGAAAACTGCATTTATTTTGAAAACCTACCGAAAGCTGAGAAGAACTGTTGGTATTTTTTGCCAATTTGACCATTTTCCCCAAATTATTTTTATTTACTACAAACTCAACCACAGCTTGGCCTGTCACTATAACACATTTTGAAGTGTGATAAACTGCTGAAGTAAATACAGACCATAAACTATTCCTTATGGTGCGGTTTAGATATTATCAACACTAGTATTAGTTGTGTGCATCTGTAATGTGTCATAAACGTTCATAATTTCAATCTTCTTCAGTTCAAATCTCATACAGATAGATACAGACAGACAGCAGTACAGACAGATAACAAAAATGTCCCAACTAATAGAAACAAAAAGTCCCCACAATAAATATTTACCCTCAAAAATGCTCATCCCATGTGTCATGTAAACAAATCGATAGTTTTTATTATGACGGTTCTACTGACAAAAAAAAGAGCTGTATAGTCACGTTACAAGCAATTAGGTCTTCGCACCAAAGCGTTCAAATAAAGCTTTACACATATTCTTTACGCAGCAGGTCAGTCAACACAAAATATGGGTCTGCGCTGAAAAATTCATGTATGTATGTTTGCCAGGGGTGGAGAATATTGAGGAGGTCAGGCAAAATGCTTCAAAATATTACTATAATGTTTTGTTTTTTAATAAAAAGCAGTAAAGATCATTGTTTTGACACGCTGGTCAGACTGGTAAGAGTTTAAGAGTTATAACTAAGCAAAAACAGTCTGTCTAAAACAAACACCTCTAAAATAAAAGCAATGCTGCTTTGCTCCATGCATGAGGTAAAAACTATAGAATGTTTAATTTGTAATTCAAAAATAGCTTAAACGGGCCGGTCAGAGTCGACCAAAAGGCCGTACAGGGCCCAGGTCTGGTCTACGCACTAAAAAGCACAAATATCGGCTTGATATATTAACCGAGCGATGCATCATTTATCTTTACAGTGCAGCTCCCGTTTCTCCTGCAGGAACGACTCAGGTTTTCAGCACTGCTAATCACAAAACAGAGCTCTGGTTTCGAGGAAGTCAAGAGGTGAAGTAGTCAAAACAAACACGGTGACAGTGATGGATGTCCTTCTGCTAACTTAAAGGTGCACCATGTAACTTCTTGGTTGGGGGTCAATCATCTGACCTGCATGTTTCTAAATGTTATTGCTCTGCCTGGAATGTTCCACAGTGCGACATTAAACAGCTCAACTTCACATTCATTTAATTACAGGTGGTTTTATAGCAAACATACTCTGAAAAACAGACATTTTGACTGTGAGTGGGGTCGCCTCTCCACAGACCTGACCTATAATGTGGTCTGGTTTGGTCTCCATGATGACAAAGGTTTAATGCCGCACTGTGAAACATTCCACACAACACTAACATCTCCATGGAGAAGAGCACTTGATGGACCCTTCACCAGTTATCCAGTTGCTTTTCTCTTTACTGGATTTAACAATATCCAGTTCTCTCAATACGATATTTCACAATATGTATCTCACAGTACAATGTTTATCGCAAGGACTGGACCCGGTATCCAAAACTTGTGTAGGATCAGTGCATCCTAAGACATGACAAACAAAATCTGTATATTTTGGGTTTGCAATGATCAAACTGTGTAGGGATGGATTTTTTGAGTCGATACCAAAATTCTATCGCTGCTGTACCAATATATCTTGCAATATATTTGAAAATCCACACATTTATCTTGAGTTAAAAGTAACAATCACAAATTACTGTATCTTATTATTTTTACAAAAGTTTAAAGTTATCTGGGATATCAAGTAATTCATGACATGTTTGAGTAAGTGCACAGCCAGGGCTGTCACGGGGATCACAATCCCGAGGTATGTTCAATCACACCGCCCCAGGGTTCAGGTCACTGCAGTAACCGCGGTTTGCATTTTAATGAGGCTCCATGCAAACCCCCGCAGAATTTTACTGTTCTGCAAAGAACCAATTCATGTTTACGTGGCTCTGAGCGATGGGTTCAAATACTGGGACTCAAACCTGGAAAAAACTCCTGTGAATCACTGCAGCTGACCATCGTATCTGTGGGGTTAAAATCACCTGTTTTACTATTTACACTAAAGTGAACAGTTTAGAACCTGTTTGAAACAGCCTCCGCACTCACTGGATACACTGCACATAAGATGCTTTTAGTGGAGTTTAGTTTAGTGGAGCACCTGACGCACCTGTACGTGCTCTGGACGTCCCTGTCCAGGTGAGGAGCTTTGTCTTTGCTCTGTGTTCATGTGTATGATTCATGGGAAGCTATAAAACTGTTCATAATGTTTCTGCTCTGTGCTCAGTGCACCATGCGCCTTTTTAAGTTAATGTCACAGTTTGACCCATGTTTCACTAGTACCCAGTGTTGATGAACAGTCTGGTGAATCATTACTGTGGCACTTTAGAGATTCAATGGGGGCATTCAAGGTACGCACAGTGTGTAGGGGGTTTATCGTCGGTGTACAGGCTTTACACGTTACTCACTTGAGGATCCTCATAATATATTCTTGTAATACAGTTTTACAGACAAGTTACATTACACAAGCACTTGCATGTTTCTGTCACTGATGCCTGAATGTGGTTTTACTGATATTATTTCAAATACATCCCAAATATAAATGTGGTATTACATCATGTGTATCGCACACACCACACCGCGGTGCACAGGCATGTCAAGTAACCGCAAGGGAAATTCTTCGACAGCCCTAAATACAACCATATATTTCCCTGCTCCTCTTTCCATTTTGACTCCTTAGTCTGTTCAAAACGTGCACATAGAGAATGAGACAATAGTCAGTTTTGAGCATCGATAATGGCAGATACTGGAGAATCTGTGTGTACAAAAATAGAAAATGTTGAATATAACTATGTAACACTTATACTACACTATTAAACTCCTACTAGACCTGCTACAAAACACACAAAACTTAACAAAAACAAACAAAGTCTATTGGCATCACTGCTCAAAAACGTAATTTTCTGCACTTCGAACTGCTTATTCCATGTAGGTCTAGTAAAACCCTGTTGACTCCACATTCACACCGTCTCGCCTCTCAAATCAGGGACATAAAACTCCTCCCCCTCCCTCCCTCTTCTCCCTGTGTGGTAGTTGCCCATTACGCGCACGCCTCCTCTGCCCCGTGCACTTTCCAAAGGTTCAATGGCTTTGATTCGCCTGCGCGCACGTGTTCCTTCTTGCGCGGCTCCAAAACGCGACCGAGTTACCACCGACAACCGTAAAACCAGTCACCTATTAGTCACTCAATACACAATTTGCATGCGTGCCTGACGTGCGAGCCGATAGAAAGGAACACGATGTCAGTTTCCTGTCTCAAAAGCTTTAAAACGTCTCTATAAAACGTCAGCGCGATTCTTAAAAAACTCACACTGCGTAACTTTCCATGTGGAGAGACTGTCACCTGCTTATTTCCCTTGTTACTGCTTTTACTCGATTTTGTGCAACGAAGACCCCGCTCACAATACGAATACATGTTTTTCCAATGTGCATTTCATTTATAAAACAACTGCAACGTTTAAAACAACACTATGGAACATTAATGGCAGCAAAATGATAACATCGTGCACCTGTAAAAAGTAAATATAGCAGTAGCGTTGAGATTATTGGCAGTAAAGAAGTACAGTAGCAATAAATGGTCAATAAATCACAATACGCAACCGCGATAACGACATTTCAGCGTAACCAAAAACGGAGCATTAGATAAAAATGGAACAACAACAAACTTAACCAAGCATCTTCTAAACTACGTGCACCATGAACACTTGTTGGCTTTATATTTTAGAAGTCAATATTCGTTTTAAAATGTTATTAATCGGTACTATCAACAATGTATAATAGTAAGTTGGATCAAATGTTAAAACACGTGTTAGCGAGAAAAATAAAGTGATATTAGTAACTTTCCGTAACATGGTAGACTCCTCCGCAAATGCGTTTAAAAGCTCCGGAAAACATTGCAAATTTTCAAACACCACAAAGGTTTACCTGCAACGTTGTGCCAAGTCTTTTACGCACGACTGAACACGTGCGTAAAACTGACAATCGCAACAAACGAACGAGAGCAGTGCACAAAAACCCGAGCATTTACGCGTTAAAATAAACTTACATAACCATCCACGCGTGTTGCCTCTAATCCTGGAAAGTTGCGAAGGAAGTAGGTCTGGTAGTGCGCGAAGAGAAGGATCAAAGAGGGGAAAGTGGAGCGGGGAGTGGAGCGAGGAAGCCAGGCGTGAACTGAGCCCGTCCGGCGCGGTAATACTCGTTTCTATCCACCGTGCGCAATCCCGGCCCCTCTCTCTCCCTTCCTCTCCCCGATTGCGCCCACTGAATGCCGCTGTTGTGTGTGTGGGGCCCCTCGCCGAGTTTAACTAAGCGCTGAAGCGTGTGCGGTGATTTGACACGGGGGAGGTGGACGCAGATTGGTGGAAGCCCGAGAGTTTACTGAAGAAA
>KN509721.1:32685-48465 GCA_000787155.1 Scartelaos histophorus
GAGGAAACCCATCCAGACACGGGGAGGAAACATGCAAACTCCACACAGAAAGGCCCGGGCGACCCGGGGATCGAACCTGCAACCTTCTTGCTGTGAGGCCTGAGTGTTGCCACTCAGCCACCGTGCCGAGAATCCCAGTTTTCCCATTAAAATAACATTTTGTTCCACTTCATTTTTGCCTCCAGTTGCTCCAATTCCAGATTTTAAAATGTTTTTGTTTACAGTTTTTAGTGGGTTTATACTGATGATATACTTATGAATGTTAGTCATAAATGGTCTCTGCGTGACAGTTTTTTTAATTACACACTCGATTCACAATTTTATTATTACTAATTACCAAAAACAGGGGCTGTCCCAATTTTTTTATTTTGAAATTTTGATCACCCTATGCAGATTTCAAGGTTAAATTTGCAAAAATGGACTTTAGGTTCCTTTTCACTCCTGATATTGATACCAACAGGCTGCCAATCTGTGGGTTGACATTGATGAAAAACGAGTACAAGCATTTCCATAGCAATTAGCCATTTAAAGCAAACTTTATTTTATTCTGCCCAGTCCAAGCTTTATTGGTATTGCACATTTTATAAACAAGACATTTTCACATAGCATTGCAAAACGTTTAACTCAGCAGCATTATTAAAAAGGAATAATAGAATCAATGTTTAAAAAAACAAAGTCAATAAGTAAAAGCTGTACTAAAAGGAATAGAATAGATAATAAAAACAATAAATACAAGATGCAGGATCACACAACTCACACGGTCAGAGAATAAAAGAATGAGAAAAAAGTATAAAAACATTGCTTTTCCCCATTGAGAAGGTAAAATATTTCCTTTTTAGTGGTTAATCGCCATGGAATCTGTTCTAATTTTGTAATAATTTGGAAATCCATGAATGTCGGCATCTAGAACATTTAATCAGACTGATCCAAGTCACTTGAAATTGTTGTATTAACTCAAGTTCAAATCCAGTTTTATAAATCTGTGTAATACATAATAATACCTGAGTGGCCAAACTGTGATCACATAGAACAATACTAGGTACCAATAAAAGTATTCATAATAGTTATTTATTTATATAATTATTTATTTATTTGATTGGAACAGAACAAACACAGCACGGCGGCACGGTGGCTGAGTGGAAACACTCATGCCTCACAGCAAGAAGTTTTCTTGGTGCTCTAATACATTTATTAAGTTCTGTAGTTATAGATAAATGATAAATAGTCACTTTTTTATATATATTTTCCACCTTCAAGACTCTCAAAGCGCTTTACAACAACTAACCACTCACCCATTCATACACCAGAGTACGCAGACACTGGGGCGAGGTGGGTTAATTGTCTTGCCCAAGGACACAACGACAGCGTTCACACGTAGGAACTGGAATTATTGGATTGGATCAGTGAGCAAACGCTCTGTCAGCTGAGCTACTGTTCTATCTAAAAACATCCAGTCACTATATTTATTTTTATTTAATTAAAAGTGTATTTTAAAACTCTCTGTGTACATTAAAGGTAGTTGTATTATTAGTCAACAAATCAAAAAATTATCTCTGACCATCATCATGTCAGTTAAAGTGCACTGTCCCAATCAAATAAATAAATAAAATAAAATAAAACTACAGACTACTAAAATCATCATTAGTTACAGCCTTAGTGATTTAATCTTCAAAATAAATACTTATTTTCACAGTTTAAAAATTTTCTTCCACCCGACTTAAAATAGACCCACACATTCATGTATTTTTAATTGTTTTTGTCTTGCAGCAGTTCATGCGTCTGATTGAAATCCTGTTCCAGTTTCTCCTTGAGCCCAAAGAGGTGAGTCTGAGGTCGGCCTTGAGAACTGAACTGAGACTAAACACATTCTGGGTCTCCTGTCCCACATGTGTTTCTGGGCAAGATTTTAAAACTCACATCAGGTTTTTCATCTGGTTTTCAGATTTATTATAGATTTACTAGTTCTGAGATTGATTTATTGTAGTCTACAGGGAGATTTTAAGAGGACTAAAGTAAACTTATTTGTTCATGCAGAAAGATAATTTCACTTGTTTTAAGTAATTTTCAGTTTTTTGCAATGTGTGTATGTTTGTCTGTAAGAAAAAATCTGTTCAGTCATATATTGTGATACTTCATTGCACAATTATCGAACTGATTCAAAATGCATCCAAATTGATTTATTTAAGTAATATTTTTCCCAAAAATTCATAAGTTAGATTCACTGTTCTGATGACAAACTTTATTGATCCACAAGGGAAATTTTTAGAACACAATCACTCACACGTCACAATTACAATAACAGAGAGAAAAATATAAATAGCAATAATAAATTCTAAATAAGTCATAAAAAAGATAAAAGGGTCAGGTGTCGAAACCAATAATAAACTAAATAAGTCATAAAAAAGATAAAAGGGTCAGGTGTCGAAACTATATAAATGTACATGTACAAGTCAAAATAAAATAGAAAAATAAGTATGCTATGGTATCTGTGGCTCTCTCAGGTGCTCAGGCCTTGAATTTAAATTTGTTTATAAATTATATTTCATACAATTATGATCTCGTTGACTGTATTAATAGAAGTAATTATCGATGAATCGTAATATACCATCCTATGTTTTAGTATCGGGATATATCGAATCGTGACATGCAGATCATGATATCGTCTCATCAGATTCATGGCCATGCACACGCCTAATGTGTATACTGTATACCGGACTATTGAGCGCACTTGAATTTAAGCCGCATCAACAAAATTTTGACAACATTTTAGAATTGTACATATTTTTAACCGCTCCTGATTAGAAGCCGCAGGTGTCCACGTCTTCAAGAACGTTTTCAAGTTCGCTCCGCCTGCTTTTATTGTCTCTGAAAGTGTTTGTCATCTTTTTGCACTGAGTCAGTTTGTCGCTGCCATCGCCTCCATCTCACCATTGTCTCACTGATGCAGAGTTTACAGCAGCGGCTCTACGTCCTTCTTCAGATCAGTCGCCTTTAACTTAAAAGTTGCATCGTCTGCGTTTCTCCGTGTGTTTTCCATGAGGAGGGCGTGTGCATGAAGCGCAGAATAACTGTTCAAAACCCAATCAAACGAGCGTCTTCCTCTGCACATCTTTGTCTCCTGCACAAAGAGACGCTGTCGGGTCTTGGACCTTGTCTGAGTCTCGTAGGATTTCAGCAGATTTTAGACTCTCCCGGGGGCAGGTTATGGATCAGGTCTGAGTCGATGTTCGGCTACTGAAGTTTGAGACGTTTCTTCTCGTCATTTACGCCTCATCTGCATTTAACGCACACGGGTAAAACGTGTTCCCCTCACTAATGTTCATTTAGCATCATCACTTATTCTATCACACGGGGATAAACTGTTTTAGCGCTGACAGCATCGCTCGCTAATGCTGTAACTTCATTTAACTTCATTTAAATGTAGATCCACGTGTTCACTGCACAGACAGCGGCGTTTTCTGCACTCAGACTGCATCACTTGTGCTAACAAGTAATCCGTCCATATATTCGCTGCAGGGTTCAAAGTGCCAGAAAAAAGTAGCGGATTATAGTCTGGAAATTACAGTGTGTGTTTTCTGTGTGTGCAGACAGAGCGGTTTATGCAGCAGTTGGCCGAGTTTGCAGGAGAACACGGGATGAGCGCCGGACCCCTGAAGAACCTCATGAAGAGCGTTCTCCTGGTGCCACAAGGTACGACGACGGTAGCTCAGCTGGTGGAGCGTTTGTCTACTGGTTCTTAGGTTGGTGGTTCGACTTCTGCTCTCTGGAAAAAGAAAGTATGTGGATAAGCTCTATATAAAAATGTGACCAAATACCAAACTTATACATAAACTCTCCTTGATTGTTCAGATAAATACACAAGTTTTATACAAAGATACACAAAAATGCACAAAGACAAGTTTTTTTTTTCTCATCAAGAGCCACAAATGAAAAAACAGACCGACAGAGTGGACGTCCATCCAAGGGCCAAAGACTGCAGGGTCTGTTAAAATTGACACCAATTAAAAAACATGCCTATTTTAAGTCTGATATTTTATTCTCTCTGGTGTATTTGCCCCGGAGGTTCTGCTGTTTAGCGCGTTGCGTGTAAATTTAATATCAACTGAACAAAGAGAGTGCCGCTGCTTCCTGTTTCTCATCACAAAGTTCAACAATTACTTGACGTGAAAGTAAATGCGTCGCTATAAAAGAAGACGACATGTTTGTCCACAAAACTGCAACAATTTTTCAGACATGTCCCTCCAACAGCAGAACATCAGGAGCAAATAAACCAGAGAGAATGAAATGTCAGAATTAAAATAGGCATGATGACTGTTTTGGTTTTTTTTTACTTCTTTTTCAGCAATAATACAATGATTTAAAGCAATGCACACATTTCCATTTTTTTATAATAATAGTGGTAATAATGACATAACTAAACATCCACTCGTCATATATCAGAGGCCATTGTAAAAGAAACTCCATGTCACCTCTACTGTAACGAAGACAAAACAGGTTTGCTGCTCTTAATAAATGTGGGTTTTTGAATCCTTAAAGAATATGTTATCTGCTCCATTTGGTTTATATCCCAAACTTTAAGAAGGTGGATCTGGTTTAAGCCTCTGATTATACGTTTTAAGGCAGCAGTAAGTAAAATTTTCAAAAGGTATTTGTGATCTCGTGTGTTGATACTTGCAGGTATTACTCCTAATAATGCTACTGCCAGGTAGATGGAATATGTTGATTAAAAATAACTTGCCAAAATATATGAGTTTGGTTAGCATTGTTTTTCAATCGGTGTCATTTGAAATAAACTTGAAATAAATATTGGTCGAAATCTGTTTTTTGTTTGACACTAAAATGAAATAATAAAATAACAAAACTGTTTTCTCATTTTATTGTTTTTTGTTCTTAACTGAAATTCAAAAGAATAAATGTACAATGACTATCTCAAATATGTGTTTTTATCACAAAAATTATGAAAACTTGCTGTAAAAAGTACTGCTTAAGGTAATTTGGAGAGGAAAATTGGTCTGAGGGCTGCATTTGGCCCTAGTTTGGAGCTGAATGTCTCTTCTCACTCTTCATCCCCATTCAGACTGTTTACTTACTTACTAGAAAGAAAACATTTTTCTTTAGCCACCAATTAAATAAGTCAGTCAACCGTATGGGCATGAGGTGCTGGATGCACTTTCACCAGTTCAACTTCAGATCAGATCTTGGAGCAACATTTAGCTGTAACTAAGTAAAAAAGGGATTATTGGTAGTTTTGTTTTGGTTAAAAAAATAAAAATGGAAAAAAATGTATCTCGTGTCACCTCCAGGGGCAATGAAGAGGAACCTGTCAGCTGAACAGATCCGAGAGGACCTGGTCACTTTAGGTGAGAACTTCCATGTATTAAATCAGGTCAAAAAGGGTTAAAGGCCCAATATTACACAAAATGGACTCTTGTGAACTTTAAGTTGTGTTATAACATTATTACCTCCTCAAACACAGACCTGGAGTTGAGTTTTGTTTTATTCATACGTTTGATTAACCCAGGGATTTTCACCTCCTTCCAAGTAGTTCGCCAAGGGATTTCTGAACTACACGTATTGTGGTAATAACTACAATTTGGTTAATAAAATGACTGTTACTATTGGAAATGATGATTGTTGCCCGACTTTGTACACTAAAGGCTACGTTTATATGACGACTGTCTGAACAAAAGACAGAAAAGTGCCGTCGCGTCTTCACTTTTTATTCCGCGTTTAGACGTTTCTGGGAGTAAATCTGCAGCATACGGTGACGCAAAAGTGTGTGGAGTTCGACAGGGTGCATGCCAGGCCTGTAGGTGGGGCTGTGATACACTATTGTACTGTATGTATATGACGGAAACGTGCGTCTTGGGCAGTGTAGATGGAAATGCTACGGCAGATTCAACTTTTCCACTCTGGGTTCAGATTTTCACGTTTTTAAGGCCCAAAAACGCTGTCACCGTCTAAACGAAATGCACTTCCGATAAAATATTTTGTCGTCTTTACCCACAATGTTCACGTGTAATAGATAATGGTTTAAGTTTTATACACATCCAACGGTACCTCATTTAAGACTCGCCCTCTTTCTTACATCGACTCAAAAAACTGGTAACTTTCTGGCATTTTTGTTTTGTAAAAGTACCTTACTGAAGAGAAAAACGGTTGAAGACCCCTTGAGTTACCCTTAATTATTAGTCTATCTCCAATGTTTAAAATGCTCTGTTCCACCTAGTGATGTCATGAAGCGGTTATTTAACATCCTTTTACTTTTTATTTAGTCGAGATGTGGAAATTAGAGGTCTGAAATTATCCAAATGATTCAGTTGAAGGTGTTTGGAGTTTAAAAACACAGTGAAAAACTTCCTATATTACCACATTACATCACAATGTGGGAGTGTTTTCAGTTTGTGAGAAGCCTAAATGTGCAGGGTTTGTGTGTTAAACGTGTGTGAATGAAACAAAACTCAACTCCAGGTCTGTTTGTGACAAGGAAATAACATTATAACATAGATCAGAAAACGTGGGCCCTTTAAGTTTCCTTCATTCTGACATCAAATCTTCTGTAATTTCAGGGTTAAATGAAGAAAAGGCTGTTCCGTTTTCACAACAGGTAAGTTTTAGTTTATATTATTTCAAACACAATTAATGACAGATATTTAGAATGGATTAAAGTATTTTCTGGTCATTTCTTGTCCTCGTCAGTGGGGGGAGCACTCGGCTGCACTGTCCAGACTGGCGGTGAGACAGACTCTGATGGTGAACCAGCTCGTGGATATGGAGTGGAAGTTTGGAGGTAAACGAATCAATCAGTCTTTATTTATAGAGCATTTACAACACACAAAGTGACCAAAACATGTAAAACGTGCAAAAACACTCATGTAAACTAAGGCTCTGTTCAGTCTTACCAGAAGACATGTGGAAACAGGCAGATGACGACTTCGGACCTCCGACACTGGGCATGTGATAAAATACAAAAAAGTATATTTATGTATTCAGTCTATGGATAAAACCATTCAGCAGCAGCGGTCTCCACAACCTGCTAACACATGAAAAAGCAGGAAAAAACAACATAAAGGACTGAGAAACTGTGCAGATTTTCGCAGAATTAACAATCAAAGCACCAAACTATAACTTATTTCAGGTAAAGGAACTTTTCAAGTTTCAAGAGGCAACACTTCCACATTTGAGAGACACGTGATTCAAACCAGCAGTTATGGTTGGATCATTTCAAGTTTAAATGGAGGTTTTTCACACTCTGTGGTCCCTTCTGGATTCACTGATCAGTGTTCAAATAAAACTCCAAACAAATGCACAGCAAATGAACCAGAGCAAACAGCTAATCCTCATGAGGACTCACACGCTGTAGTTTCACTTTTGTTTTCTCCGTATTCCTGAAGACGTATCCACAGAGCACATGCACATGCTTTATGTGGTCACGTGTTCCACACTGATCAAATCACCTGCACCACATTTGGGGTTTACACTTTTACCGGGACTGAGTAGTTTTCAGTTTGGCTTCAACTTTAAACAGACACAGCAGACAGGGACCGATGTGGATTTATTTTATGCACAACACTTTGACTCTGAGACCTGTAAACTCCCTGCACTGGAGACTGGGTGTTTTGGGTGGATATAAGTATCTGCGCCGTTATTAAATAACACTTACATGGTTTGGACTATTTACATGTTGCCACGTGTGTGTCTCGATGGGCCTGATGCTGATCAGCCAATCACTGCACGGAGGTGAGCCTGGCTCCGCCCCTCGGGAGTTGGCTCCGGGTCCCAGTCGTTTGAATATGGATCTTTACATTATTGCCAGCTTGTATTAAGCCATACTTATTGACTTCAATTTTTGGTATAGCACCCGTAGGGCTGGGCGTAAAAGCCAGTGGTGTGATAATAACAGACTACTAAACTTTTCTGTTGAGGCGGTTTGTTCTCATGCACAGTTTTAGTAATGACTTAATGAACCATTTGACAAATATGCAGATATTCTGTTCATATAAACAGTCAATTTTTTTAATACTCCTGATTACTCCTGATAGCTCCAGATTGTAATTAGCCAAATCCAAAAACTGTAATTATTTAGAAGTAACACAATTTACCCCATAAACAACAAAGAAAAAATGTCTTATTATACAGTAGCAGTCAAATGTTGGAATGTTTGTTTCGTTTTTGTTTGTTTTTTTCTTTAAAGGTGCATTGTGTAACTTTTCTGGTGGAGAGTTCGTCTTCTCTCACTGAGCTTCATGATGAAGACTCCTGAAATGGCCAAACAAACCAGGGTTCAAAGCAAAGGCTGGCTTTTTTATAATCTAAAACAAGTTCTGAGTTTTTTCTAGTTAATTCTTTGATTACTACTTTCATTATGTGTGCCAGCCTTCAGTGAGGTATTTACCTTGTAGATTCTCACTGAAGGCTGGAGGATCAAGGAAATAAAGAAGAAGTCTCCAAGTCTCACAATACGATGTTTCTTATGCTTTGAGCATCATTTGGTGCAACATTTATTGACATATTCAGATCAGTGACATTTTGAACAGCTTGAAAAGTCTTTGAAGACAAACCGCAAAATTCATGTAACAACTAAACATTAGGGATGTTTAGTTCCTTCATATGCATCTCACGATACGATATTTATTCTGATATTTTGTGGAGGTTTTACAAAATTGTGAACATGCTACTTTTTCCTTTTAAAATTCCATGATAAACCTTTGGTGCTGTTCTAATACAAAAATAAGATTTAAAAGTGCTTCAGAACATTTATTTCTTCATATAGTCTGCTCTGAAACAGCAAAGGATCATGCAATATGTAGTTCCCTCTTTTTTTTTAGCTATTCCTGCACCACAACAATGAATTTAAGCAAAAAGACTTGGGATTCGATGAACTGTGATGGACACTTATATGTATTTTTTTCCATTATCAAGATTTCAAATGAGCAGCTAGTTTCAATACTTTATTTATTTTTTGTCAATTTGTATATCCGGATATTGATTTTTGAAGTGCCTAGAGCCGTGTAAAAACGTTTTTTCTAGTTTTTGAGAAGCGTGAAGCGGCGTCATGAGTCTAGACAATGTAATTTTTCTTTTAATGAATTGTCAATGTATAAACCTGCATGGTGTTTTGCCCAAGCAAGTTCCTTCACAATAACAAGTCTAACCGGGCTCCTCTCTCTGCAGTGACAGTTGGGACCAGTGAAATGCACAAAGTCGGGAACATTTTTCTGCAGGTACAACACACACTCAAACACAAAAATGCGCAGTTTAATATTTGTTTACTTTGAACCAAATCTTCTTTTATCGCAGCTGAAGTTGGTGATTCGAAAAGGAAACGCAACAGAAAATGTTTATATGGGTGAGTATGCAAATGTGTGCAATTAACTGTAATGGTTTTTGGGATTGTTATTGCTCAGGTGCTGGAATGTTCCTCAGTACAGCATTAAAGATAGAAAGAAAAGTTTATTTGTGTAACACGTTTCAAACACAAAAACTGAAAGTGCTTTAAAGAATAAGAAAAACATTAAAATCACAAAACAAACAGAGCAAAACACTTCTGATTCTGGGAACCAGTAGGAGCCCGGGACTAAACCAGGACTAAAGCAGGACTAAACTAAGACTTAACTAAGACTTAACCAGATGCTGAATTGGGACTCAATCAAGGACTAAATTAGGAATAAACCAGGATTAAACAGGGACTAAATCAGAGACTAAACCAGGATTAAACCAGGGACTACACTGGGATTAAACTGGGACTAAACCACTGACTAACCCAGGACTACACCAGGGACTAACCCAGGAACTAAACCAGGACTGCACCAGGGACTAGACCGGGATTAAACTGGGACTAAACCAAGGACTAAATTAGTGACTAAACCAGGATTAAACCAGAAACTACACCAGGACTAAACCAGTGACCAAACCAAGGATTACACCGGGACCACACCAGGGACTAAACCAGGGCTACACCAGGGGCTAAACAATGATCTGTACCAGGATTAGATCAGGACTACACTAGGGCTAGACCAGTGAATAAACCAGGATTTAAAACCAGGACTGGAAAAAAAACTCCTTTTGGTAAACAATGATGAGTATTGAAGCAAAATGAAGGTTTTACTTCTTGTAAGAAATCGTTCTGACAGATCAAAAAACGCCGTAAACTCCAAATGTCAGACCCAGAAGTCACAGAAAACACCAAGTCTATAAATCTTCTAAAATGACCAGGGGCCGTACATTCCAAAGTGGGAGGTTCACTCAGTGAGATGTAATCAGGAAGCCCCTGATGACAGTCGTGAGGATTAACATGTGGAATATAAAACAATAAAACGAGGTGTGGTACATTTTAGGGGAGATCTGAAAAACAGCTGTGGGGTCTCATTGTATCGACTGGAAGTGTAAATATCCTGATTTACTTGAGGACATGAACAAGCACAACGCAGACATGGCCACATGAAAGGTTTTATACAACATCTATAACCCAGTGATATTCAAACAATATAACACGGTATTTTATTTTACATTACAGGACTGAACTAGAGACTAAATTAGGATTACTTCTGTACTAAACCTGGAACTAAACCTGGAACTAAATTAGGACTAAATCAGGACTTATCCAGGACTAAACTAAAGACTAAACCAAGCTCTAAATTAGGACTAAACCAGGATTAAACAGGGATTAAATCAGTACTAAACCAGGACTAAACCAAGAGCTAAATTATGACTTATCAGGATCAATCGGGATTTATCTAAGACTACACTGGGACTAAAACAGGTCTAAACCAGGACTAAACCGGTGACTAAACTAAGGACTAAATTAGGACTAAACCAGGAATTAAATAAGGACTAAACCAGGCACTTAAACAAGGACTAAATTAGGACTAAACCAGGACTTAACCAGGGGCTAAATCAGGGACTACACCAGGACTAAAGCAGGACTAAAGCAGGACTAAAGCAGGACTAAAGCAGGACTAAAGCAGGACTAAAGCAGGACTAAAGCAGGACTAAAGCAGGAGGCCAGTCCCTGAGGTCCTCAGAGTGTGAAATGGTTCATATGACACTGTTGTCAAAGACTTTGGTGCTCGGCTGTGGAGATAAATTATTTAATGCACACTGTGGAACATTCCAGAGCATTTATAGCTTCATGGAGACAAGCAGGTGCCGTACCCCCCACCAGAAAAGTTACACAGTGAGTCTTTAAGAGCTTAAACTAAAACTATTGTAAGATTAAAGTTCTTTTTATGTAAATCTCTATGGGCCTGATCACAGTATAGAGGACTACATGGACCATGATGCTTTGCTCCATTTCATGAGAAAACTATTTATATTTTTAGTTCTGTTCAAATACAAACAAACAATAAGTGCATTTTTAATTTGTAGCTGTCATCCTGAAACTCTTACTGTTTTATATTGTTCATTCCTTTATTTTGTCAAATCCCAATGATTTGCAAAACATGATGAAAAGTTTATTTTTAACTCTCCTGTTTTGTCTGTTGCAGAACTCACACTTCCTCAGTTTTATAACTTCCTCCATGAGCTGGAGCGAGCCAAGGCCAGTATGGACTGTTTCACATGAGCCCATCTGTACAACATGTCCTGAACTGTGTATAAGTTTGTGTCATTTGTACATTTTGTCCTTTGTTTGATTATTCGCACTGTCTGTCTGTGGAAGTCTGTGGAAGGAAACAAAAAAGAGAAAAGTGAGGTAAAAGGTAGTATTCAATTTACAATACTGTGTGAAACTCAACGGTTCGGCTCAGTTTGAAATGTGCTCTGGTTCCACAAGAAAAACTGTTCATTTTTCCCATAAACTTAAAGAAAATTAAGAAAAGATCAAATATTAAGGGTTTAAAGGCACGACAGACTCAGACTATGTAACTCATGTCAGTAACGCACTTGTTCTAAATCCAAAACTCAGTAAATCAATTCCTATTCCAAATCTGTAATATTTACTTCTGTAACCAAGTGGAGAATGGGCGACAGTTGAGCTCTATTTGCATTACTCACATTTTTCCAGTGAGCACACACCTGAAAATTTCCGTTATGCATCGAAAAAGTTTGTCTAAGCAGCTCACCAGTTTAATACCGCACTATATTCTTCTAAAGAAGGGCGTGGAGTTTTTTGGAGTGAAAACTGGAACTTGTCCAATGTAACTTTGATAATTATGCTCAATTTGCCACGTAATGTTTTTCACAGACTTGATTTTCTCAGAATGTTCAGAATTTTCATGTGAATTAAATTAATTCTCATCCATTCGTGCATTGTCTGGTACATTTAGACTCTATTGATCCACAAGGGAAATAAGAGCAAGAATATAAATGGTAATAATAAAGTCTAAATAAGTATTAAAATTGGCAAGAGATTTATAGATTTAAGTTGAAGTGAGGTTTCATAAAAGTTGCATCTATTTACTGAAAATTGTAGGTTGACATTTCATTGTGTTTCTTCATACATTTCTAGAGCTGGTGTATATAGAGCTACTTATTTGACTTATTTTTGACCGTTGTAGATGCAATTTTTATTCATATTTCTGTACAGACTCTTTTACTATTAATAAGAATAAAAAATATTTCATATATCCACAGATTTACTGTTGTATTTTCACAGATTTTGATTGATACTGATTCTAGTGTTATACAAAATCCACTTTATGATAGAAGGCTTTTGAGTCATTTTTGCATGTTTGAGTCATTTTGCAATTTCTCTTGGGCCCAATTCAAACCCATTTACAATGAAGACGAAGAGTTAAGGAGAATTTGCTCGATTTACGCTGTGATCTGCTTCTTCCAGAGTTCAAGGAGGCATGAGCGATGTCTGTCTTTCTGTGTGTGTGTGTGTGTGTGTGTGTGCGTGCGTGCGTGCGTGCGTGCGTGTGTGTGTGTGATGACTGAGACTTATATCACCAGAGATTTAAAATCTTGTAAGATTCTCCTCGTGTTTGCAGTGTAGGATTTTTGTTGCACATTTAGAAATCCCTACATCGCGACACACTACAAGAGAATTTGCCCGATTTTTTTCTCTCTGAGTTTGAGGACTTTTTGTCTTTTTTTGAAGCCGCTGCTCCTCATCTTTGCAAGTCAGTGTCAAATTGTAACCACCAAACATCAGAAACGCTATGATAACAGACAATAAACCAGAGCATCAGGGGCAGAGAAGTGACAGACACAGAGCCGCAAGATACAAACTCAGGATATAGCGAAAATAAAGACTTTATTACTCACCACTTGTAATGTGATAAATTTAAAGTGCAACATCTCATACACATTCTCCATAGAAATTGTCCTTCACAAATAATGATCCTAGTCCATAAAACAGTGATATTAATCCTGTTTGAGGTGTTTTTGAAAGTAAAAAGGCGAAGCTGCAGATTAGTGACAGTGACTCTACTTCCTGTGGACTTTATTGCCTATTTTATGCTATAAAAATAAAAATTAAAAAAAATGTCACACTTAATCCCAGTTTTGACTTGTATCTAAATTGGAAGTGCAGAGGTCTGATCTTCGAACACTTCAGAGTCTCAGAGCGAGTGGTTTGACTGTAGACGGGAAACAGGAGACGCCATCAAACTCACAACTTTATATCCTGTGGTCCTCAGACATATTCCACTGCAGACTGAAAGATCGGAGATTTTAAGTCTCATCAGATTCTCCTCATGTCTGTGGTGTGCGCTTTTTGTCACACATTTAAAAATTGACTGAAAAATCCTGTAGTGTGTAGCGATGTTTAGACTGAAAAATCCTGTGATGTGTAGCGCATTTAGACTGAAAAACCCTGTAGTGTGTAACGGCGTTTAGACTGAAAAATGCTGTGATGTGTAGCGGCCTTGAGACTGAAAAATCCTGTTGTGTGTAGGATCCATTAGACTGAAAAATCCTGTGATGTGTCTCGGCCTTTAGCTCTACAAGGCTCTACCCACAAGCCTACGACACCTGTGCTTCTCCATGATGATTTTCCATAAAAACACAAAAGCAGGTTACAAAACGCACAACTTCAAAAACCTGATGCGTTCATAATAGTTTCACAAGCAGGATGCGCTCTGATCATGCACTTCGCCCACATTACCTCGTACGAAAGTGGTGTTGGAGCGATTAGCGGTGGTCAGATGGTGCAGATTATCAGCCTCGCTTCTGCCCGTTTGCCCCAGGGCAGCTGTGACTACCACAGCAGCTCGCCACCACTGAGTATGGAGTGAATAATGAGTGCGGTGTACCTTTGAGAGACTTCGACAAACCTGTAAAAACACATGACAAGTTGTTATTATTATTCATTATTTCATGCTTCAGTTGTTGATTTTGTCATTCCACTCATCCACTCATCTTTGTGAAGTTTAGTCAAAGCGTGTGGATCTGGCTGAACTCATCACTGATTCACCAACACTTTGTCTGGGAAAGTTATTTTGTCTCCGCTTGCAACGTCCTAAAATCATATCCACTATCTGAGAAAAACCTGTAAAACCGGATGTACACAAAGAGGACAGACACAGCTAAATGACACCCCTATGTTTTTATAATTAAGATTAACCAGCATTACAGTTGTTTGCAGTAAAATCTATGTTTTGAACATATTTAACAAAATCTTACATACAGTCCCTCTAAAAGTGCTATACCCAATTGTTTTTCACGTAGCATAACACAGTAAAAATGGTCTTTCCCACTATAAATCCACTGCTGGTGTGCTGTTTGCATGCTAGTTGTTGTTAGCATTACCATGACAGTTGTGAAAGGCGCTGGTATAGTCATGGCAGTGAATAATTACGATGATTTAGAATGCGTTTAGAAAGTGAGTTTTGACTGCAGAAAATAATTTAAAGTAAAGTAAACTATTTTTTTTCACATAAAAATCAGGTACAGCGGCTTTAAAGGCGCTACATTACACAAAAACACCTGTACTTGTGTTTTTGTCCCATTCACACACTTTATTAGTCTGTCTACATCTCCGGAGCTCAAAATGCGCTGTTCCACCTTGTGACGTTATAAAGCGGTGGTTTTCTGGAGCTACTTTTTTTTTTAATCTTTTTTGTTATAGAAATCGGCAATTCCATGACTGAAATGATCCAGATGATTCTAGTGAAGGTTTGTGGAGTTTAAAAACGCAGTAGAGCACTTCCTGTATTACACCACGTGACCACAAGGTGGAGCAGAGCATTTTGAGTTTGGGAAGAAGAACTAAGAAGCCTAAATCTGCAGGGTTTTTTGTGTTAAACGTGTGTGAATGAAACAAAACACAACTCCAGATCTGTTTGTGACAAGGAAACCATGACATTATATGTATATTTTAAGGTATTCTCGTGATAAAGCACTTTTATGGTGAACATGTGCATGAGTTTCAGTCCAGTTAACTGACTTTTCCCCCTCAAGGAAGCACCTGTGTTTATTTAACAGGTGTATTTTCCAGACTCTTGTTGCAATTCTTTCCAAGGAACCATAAATCCCAACAGCTCTTTTGTTAGTCATTACTTTCATATTCACAGAACCATCAGAAGCTACAAATGGTCCTAAATAAACAGCTCGATGTACATACAGAACAAATAGAAGCTGGATGAGTTCGATTTCATCCTGGTTAAAGGTAAAATTGACTCAAACCTTCCCTGCTTAACCTGGTAAGAAACTTTATACTAACTAAATGACCAAATGTGCTTCATCAAGATCTCAGCTTTAGTTCAGATGAGCCCGACATGGAAGAAGCAGTGTAAAATACAGATCAATGTCTGCGTGAAATAATCTACCAGGAAAATGCACTTTTTTGAGCAGCAGTAGTGTCCCAAAAAGCCAATTTCTGACCTATTGCGTTGC
>JACN01045841.1:0-12914 GCA_000787155.1 Scartelaos histophorus
AAAGAGGTAGATAGTTATTTCAGTTAATGATAGTTTGAATCTTTGTGGATGTGGTACTTGCAAAGCAGTATGAATAAAATTTTATTTATTTATAAAAATAAATAAATAAATAAATAAATAAATAAATAAATAATTAATCTATTTTGCAGTTTGTGGAGTTTGTGTGATTACATTACAACACTGAAATTTTATTCTATAATTATCTATATTATTATACTAATATTTTTCCATTCAACCCATATTTGTTTTGCCTGTTTTGGAGATGATCAGATTTCTTGCGTAAGTGTGGTTTATGATTTTCCAGTGCATTCCTTCTTTGTTATTTTTAATGTTGTAATTAATACTGTATTGGAAAGGTTTTAACCATGTTGTGGGCCAAATAATGTTGGAGAAACAGGAATTGGTCGATTATAGAGCTTGTAATATGTATGTTATTTCAACAGGCTCATGATGTATGATTTGTTTGTTTGGTTCATTACTTCCTGGTGTAGGGGGACGGGAATTCTCGCGATACCTACCATGTTTCCTTGCAACTAAACGACAGGCCCAGTTACTGGAATGCGAAAGTATAAATTATTGAGCTAACAAAAGCATTTTGCGTCTGTGGTTTGAATTTACACGTGGTATCATTCGGATTAAACTATGTGCCGGGACAGCAAAGAAACTCATAACACATGGTAAGGTTTACTCGTGAACCTGCTAACTTTAGCATGGTTAGCTCGCTAATCTATCAACACTCGAGCTTCTGACAGCTGACCGGGACTTGCTAAGCTAACAAGAAGTGAGTTAATCAGCCAGGACACTATGGTTTTAAGCAATGAATAACAGCTGTTGCAGGCCTGTTACATATCGTTATAGTTATTACCATGCACAGATTGATCTACACTAATTTACGATTAGTTAATCATGTAGAGTGTAGAGCAGAGGTATGTCGTCGTTGCTCAGTGCAATAGTACGGCTAAACAAACAACATCTGCAGGTTTGATTTAGGAGTGTGTCCTTATTCTGTCCTTAAGCATTTGGATTTGTATGTGTGTGTGTGTATGTGTGTGTTCATTTGGTGTAAATCACTCTAAATACCTGAAATTGTTTTTTGGTCCTTACTGGTGCTGTTGTGCTGACACGCAGGGCGTGTTTCAGTGGCTTGCCTAGTTCATCTTGTTCAATATCAAAGTGATTTACATGTACTTTTATTGTGTGTAAAATTATGTTCTTTATCCCTTTATAACAAGGGGATGATGAGACGAAACCAGCATCTGCAGCTTCGGGCTCGTTGACCCTCTGTTGGCTCGGGATGGCGCAGGGAGGCGCTCAGCTCGACTTTCACATCCTGCAGGATCTCAAGCAGCGGTTTCCAGAGATTCCCGAAGGAGTAGTGTCCCAATGCCTTATACAGGTAACAGCGCAGCACAAAGTTCTGATGACTATGTGCTAATTGAGTCCCTACATAAGTCCCTAAATTGGAAATGATGGATGTGTATTCTCAATATTAATTGATAGCTTATAAAAATGTTGATATTGTTTTTCGAAAAATTGGTATGAGAAGACTCAAATTCCAACGTTATATAAATGTGATTGTCTTCTTGCCGTTTTAGAACAACAATAACTTGGATCTATGCTGCCATCTCCTGGCTCAAGAAAGTAACAGATATCTATATGGTGAGTTTCATCACAGTCCAGAGGAGGGCCGATTGAACCGTAGCCACATGCTTCACATTAGCCTGTACCCTGGGAATGACGCAGCAAAGCCGAATGGAGGAACAGCAGGAGTGGGGCGCTCTCTTGTGCACAGCACCAGTGACAGTCACATCGATCCGCAGCGGCCCAGTTACCCTGAACCATTGTCTGCACCTGCAACAATGGCCCCGTCTCCAGGCTATAATCCATTCTTTATAAATGACCAAAGTAGATCAGCTAGCACTCCGACACCACCCCCAATGCAGGGCATTTCCCCCACTTATTCACCTGTTCAACGTTATATGAACCCTATAACAGTTACACTGTCTCAGAGTATACCCACTGTTCCCCAGGCTTTGCAAATCCCCCCTAGCCACTATGGCAGTCCTAACAACACCAACTTGTTTATTCGTCCTTCTCCCTCACAAAGCCCACAGCCAGCTCCTTGGTCCTCATCAGGAGCACAAGTCTATCAGCATCAGCAGTCTCCGTACAGCACCCCCACATATGGCTCTCCTTACAGCTCTCCTCAGCATCAGGTCCAGCCTCAGCCTCAGCCTCAATCCCAACACCAGCAGTATGTTTTCGTTCCTATTACCTCCCCAACTCTTCCCAGCATGCCCTATCATCACCAGCAACAACCCCCACAACAGCCTTCAGTTTATAGGCCATACCATACAAAAAGCTCCCTCAAGAACCAGATTGAAATTACTCTTCCAAGACCACGCAGCAACTCTCCTGTGCATACCCAGCACCCCCAAGGAGCACATTATATGGCTCCCATCTCCTCGCCTAGCTCTCCTTCAAGGGGTGTCTCGATGACGGGACCTGCTACCCCTGCATCGTATCACCCAGCAATGTACTTGCCTGCAAGGCCACGGCCTGCGTCCTCACCTCAGCCTGCCTACACCCTTAAAATTAAAGTGTCTCCGGGTGGCCAGGCTCAGCGGCCACCCAGCTCTCCTCCTGTGGCTGAAGCAGAGTCTCTTCTCAACATAGTGGATCAAGGGGAGAATCCACCACCTATTCTCCCAATCTCTGCTTTACCTGGAACTGCTACCAGCCAGTTCCAACACATGCCACGGCGTTCAAGCTCAGGGTCTGACGACTATGCTTACACCCAAGGTACCACCCATGGGCTTGAATTCGAATCTTGTTATTATTGTTGTTCACAAAATTATGTGAAATTACATGTTTTAAAATACTGCTCTCAAACCTCCCAGCTCTGCTACTTCACCAGCGAGCCAGAATGGAGCGGCTAATGAAGGAGCTGAAGGCTGAACGACAGAAACTTGAACAACTGAAAGCTGATGTCAACAACATGGAATATGACGCACTTCAAAGACGCTTTCGACGTGTGAACACCACCAGTCTAATTCCAAGGGTAAGGGTAATGGAAATTTTCTATGGATGAGTAACCAAATATCTTTCATTATAATAGTTTGGTGTCATAAAGTTGTAGTTACATAGTATAAATTAAATAAGTAGTTAACTTAATCTAACTGAGGTGTTTATTCATGGCCCCTTACAGCCTGAAGAAATGACCCGATTGAGGACGTTGAACAGAAAACTTCAGATTGATATTGACTGTACCCTAAAAGAGACAGATTTACTGCAATCTAGAGGTATACACTGTGTGAGCAGTGAACACAAATACACTTTAATACACAAATAAACCTTTTAAGTGTAAGTGAAAACACTGATTTTGAGCCAAGGGTAGAAGCTGACAAGTTAGGACAGTGATGTGGTGAAGCAAACTTAAACACAGTGAATACATGTTGGAAATGTTAAGCTTAATTTCTAATCACAAAACATAGTGCACACTTTACCAAGATCTGTACAATGTTTAGATATAATATTCGATTGGCAGCTGTTATACTGTAATGCAAGCTTACATATTTTGAGTGTGTAAAAATCTATTTCATGAGATGGATGCATTTACACATGTTTAAGGTGTAAATGGTTAAAATCTGGTAACAGCAACAAATGGAAAATTAAATTGCTGTAGCTGTATCACTATTGTTTTATTTATTTTATTGTCCTTTCTGTAACAGGAAAATTTGACCCAAATGCAATGAATGACTTTTACAAAAATATTCAGCCTGGTCCAGCTGTGCTGCCCAAACCTTGCAAGAAAGGTAAGCAGAGCTTTTGATAGTATTTCTATTTAAAACAAAAATGCTTCTGTTTGAAACATAAACGGCTCTGTTCAATCAAAGATGGTGGCATCTAATGTTATAAAATTATAAGCAACTAATAAGTTTGTTTTTAAAAATCTGTTTCAGAAGAAGAGCAGGCCTCTAAGCCAGCACCGCAGCCCCAAAGGGATGAGGACTTCGAAGGAGCACACTGGAACTGTGAAAGTTGCACTTTTCTCAACCACCCTGCTCTTAATCGCTGTGAACAATGTGAGATGCCCCGCTTCACCTGAACTTAAACTCTGCTTTACACCAGTCTTAGCAAGCCTTGGATATTGTCGGCTTTTGCTCTGTCTGAATCTGCATCTTAAAGGAGACCTTTTCCCGGCAATCATAATATAAGCCCTGATGGCCTGCTGAAAAAACACATGTCCTGCTGCCCTGAGACTTGTGCACTTTCTCCCTGGTTTTCAATGACGATGTGTGTTGTAAGTGTGCAAATGTGTGAGGGACTGAGCGGTAGGAGAACTGCTCCGCTGTACCTACAGAACATTCCAAGCAGAATGAGAGACTGCCCTGTTTACACAATTGTGCCCATTCCTGAACTCAGACCAGAGGCACTTCCTCATTAACAGGGGAACTGTATCCTCTTTCACCGTGAGACAATAAAACCATATTAAGTAATGCGAAATGTAGACTGTACACTGTATCTGGCTCTTTATTGGAGCTTGTTTCACTGAAAGGAGATTTAAGAACACTAAAGAGACATGCATTTAAGTATAGTCTATACTTTTGTGCATATAACATGACCATGTATTATGTGGAAGACAATGGTGTCTTGTGCAAATGCCTCAACTCGCTGTACTTAATAAAGGAACTGATTCTAGGTGGTTTTACCACACATTGGGGTATTTTGAAACTGTATTAACAAATATCAGTTTTCTGCAGAGTATTTTTTATTTTAGTAATAAACCTGTAATAATCAAACAGCTTGTTTACAGGCCAACATACATTTGGAGGCATCTCATACAAAATACTTTTTAGTTTTAATTTATCAAAGGGATTTTCACTTCAACACCTGATTAACAGAGAGAGTGTGGGGACACATGTAAGAGAACTATATGCATATAGATATAACCTTTAATCTATCAAGGTCACAGTCTATCCTAACTGTTTACTCCTGCTGTGTCACATGGGGAGGGATGTGTACATATGGCGGGCTGTCATGCAGATGTGCACATGATCTTTATTTCACTACTTTCTACTACTGAAATAAGTAATACCATATTTACAACGTTTATTTATTTTTTTTATAATGAATACAATTTGTATCAATAATTTGGTAATACTGAAATGCCAAGTTTTTTTCTGCTTTTTTAAAATACATATATCAAGATTTGATACTTGTGGCTATGCACAGCTAGCTTCATATGTCAAAAGGCATTTGCATCAGAATAGTTTTATTTACTAACTTAGTTTGGATTTGTTTAGTTAAAGATGGTGTCAAAGGGTCAATCAACCTTTATGCCCACACACTCAAAACAGTTTTTGATTCTAAGTAACAACATTTTGGTTCCTTA
The DNA here is from genome assembly GCA_000787155.1 of Scartelaos histophorus. Classification (NCBI taxonomy): domain Eukaryota; kingdom Metazoa; phylum Chordata; class Actinopteri; order Gobiiformes; family Gobiidae; genus Scartelaos; species Scartelaos histophorus. The sequence continues at coordinate 5,396 of JACN01045841.1, forward strand.
TGCAATAGACAATTCTTTAGATGTCTTCACCAATACACTCTGTTGCCCTGAAGCTACAGATTTTCAGATTCTGACGGAGCAGTCCATTTGTCTGAAGGCTTCGAGAATATCCCTTTGCTGACTTTAATAATAGTCTTCATAATTCTTTGGGTTGAGGCAGTAAAGGATGGCACCTCCAAACGAAAAGATGGTGGATCCCCAAGCCAAACCATAGCCCCAGTTGAACTCATGATAAACCCTCAAGCTGACAGTCTCAATGAATTTGATTGGGAAGAGCACCAAGCTGCACACCTGAAGCACCACTGGAAGACAGAAAGGATCTATGTTAATGTATATAACATACATATTATGCAAATGAGACAAGACACAGTAACCTTTGACTAGTGAAGTGAAGTGAAATAGATTATCTCTTCATCTTGGCATCATCAGGTGATGGGAGGAATGATTGGAATACATTTGTATAGAACTGGGATAAAGTGCCACATTTGGCTAAATATCTGCAATATGAATCTGCTATTTTTAATCAGGATATTAATTCCATCTATACCTGCGGAGAAGAGCATGATGGCCACAGCTTTGTAACAGCGACTCCGGGACCCAATGCACAGACAGACCAGGGCGACGAGAAGCGAGAGCAGGGTGAGTGTAGCACCTCCCAACAGCAGGGCCAGTGTGGCAATGTGCCAGTCTGACACAAACACAAGGACAGACAGGGGCACAGGGGGGACAGGGGAGAGGCATGAAATCACACTGAGGCAGCAGATGACACAGGTCCCTAAAAAAAGAGGTGACTTCAGAGAATCTTCCCCTGATGACAGGAATGAATGGTGATGCTTGGATAAAATAAAGGCATCTTTTCAGATTGCACTAATAAAGTTTTTATTTTAAACGTTTCATTACAGTTACATGTCAAAATGTCTTTGGTTCCCAGAAGGAATCACTGCAATAATACTGTACAAAATAAAAGTCACTGCATATTCTTTCAATGTACATATCAGAAAAGCTGTAGAAAGTCATGTTTTATCAAGGCCACAGGAGACCTGTATGGCCAGTGGCAGAGTAGTGATTCACACAGTGAAATAGATTAAACGAGCATTGTTTCTGGATGAGCAAAACATGCATGGGTTCACATAGAGCCTAGTGTAACGGATCCCAATGCAGCAGAAAAAGGCCAAGTGATTCTGTGAAGTGACTCAGATAATGAGCATCCTGCACACTTGGTTTGTTGCAAGCTCAGCAGCATTCTCAGCAAGAACACATGCGAGATTCCACCTTAAAAAGTCCCAATCAAGTAATGGCTAGGAAGGCACAAATATGATAATGACATTTAGTTAAGTTAGTCAACTTCAGCAGAGGTTTGGTCTGAGGCAGGCAGCGCTCTTAGATAGCAGTTTTCCATGACTTTGCGTCACTCTGATTGTCAAAGCTTGGTCTATGGAAACAGATGTGAATAGTGGATATAATGGAGAATAAAACTATTTGAAAACATTGTTTTTAAATAAATATCCACATTGTTGTGTAGTAGATCCTATGGATAACAGTTACAGACATGATATGTACTTGGCCAAGAATATTATCTTGAAGGCACAAAGTTATTAAAGCACTGTTCCCACTACTGTTGGAGACTTTATATTGCAGGGGCCAGGCAGCTCAAATATAAACAAACATGTACTACTTTTGACCAAATATGGTTCAGTGTTTGGAGTTTAAAAATGGGCCTTGTCACCACAGGAAGCTGGAGAGAGCCCACGAAAAGCACAGCACTCATTCCTTAGTTTACGCAACACAAGAGCTGACCCTTAACTGGCTGCCTCCTCAGTCTTTGACCTGTGGGTGTCCTGTCCCATGTGCATGTCTGCTCTGGGTCAGTGTACTCTTATCTCTGTTCTCATGATACTGCAGGATGCGTGCAGTCACATTATCTCACAGGGCTCTTGAGGCTGTACAAGAAGCACGGCCAAAACTCAGCACTAAGAGGCCTGATGAACCAGAGGTGCCAAACTATTAATCTGGAGCCTGCAGGATGACAGATGGAAAAAGGAGATACAGCACACAAGATTCAATCAGGGCATTAATTACGGATCCCTGTGTCCGTGCAGGCTGCTGCTGCTGCTGCTGAAGAAGCTGCTGCTGAAGACGCTGCTAATCGAAAACTCCTCCAGGCTCCAATTTGGTGTTTTTGACTAAGACAATAGTGCAGGATCTGTGCCAGAAAAGTGCCTGTAGTCTACTTCTGGTGTGAAACTGAGTCAAAACTGTGTGGGAGTTTTGAAAAAGACATTCTTAATAATATTACATTATAATGAAATAACAATAATTTTAATTTGTAAATTTACTGCTCAAAAGTGGACAGGATAGCACAGTGTCTCCACATTTGTCGAAGGGCTCACAAGGACCCAATATGAGCACTCACCGCTCTTGCAGAAGTGCGCCACATTCCTTGTGTCAAGTCTGTATCTTTTATTCCTGACCTGCGACTCCTTCCTGTTAGGAATCTCAGAATGAGGTTGTTTTTTAGGTAGATAATTTCAAGAGTGTGTGATGTAGAAGACTGCAGGCAGGGTTAACTAAAGTAATTTAATGCCCCAACGTGACACAGGAAAAAAATACCATGATGGGTTGAGGGTGGGGTCAAAAATGAAAAGAGATAGAAACTGATTACCACAATCCAAATCAATAAGCCTAGGCCAGCACAAGCCTACGGAAATGGACATTTGGCTGTGTGCATTAAGTGTGGTATGCTGCTGCTGAGTGTCTTTATATGGCACCAAAGGGCACTTTGTCTTTGCTGACGGAGAAAGACCAGTGTGTCTCAGACTTACTCTTCTCTCTGATGCTAAGAAAATATTTTGTCAGACTAACAAAAACAATTCTGTGTTCACTGAACAGGAGGAGGTCAAAGTAGCAGCGTGACTGTTGTTCATGTACACATGATGGTCCAAGTCATTATTAGAGTCAATGTTTTGTCTGGACATAAAGAAAATCAATATTATACTGTAGTAAGATGGGGTTAACTTGCTCTAACTGCATACAAATAACTTATGTTGCATTAATAAAATGTTTTCAAAACGGTCAATAAAGTTGATATAATATGAACCTAGCATAATCTATAAAACTATTTCTTTAATAGCAGAACGATGCATTTGTGGAGTGCTTCTCTTGTTTCCCTGGTTACTAATCTTCAGGCATCTGGATCTCTGGGGAGTTCTCTGCTCTATGTTGCCCTCACTCCTTGGCCAGTGAAGTAACCCACACAAAGGCTCATTTTGTGTGCAACAAAAGGCCAAATGAAACCCCAGCTGGACTGCTCCTGGAGAGCACAAATTCCCACATTGCTCTGAAAAGTATTTTGGATTTGCCAAAACCCCATACAGATACTTTGGGAGCACTGTGTTCAGGGTTTCTCTTTTCTTTTTGATGAACAAACTTTCTGATAATTGTATTATAAAGTATAATATTATTTTGCAGAGTTCAATTGAATGAAACAGGCTGTAGCTAATTGTGAAGCAATTCATATTTTGCTCTCCAGAGAATTATGTTTTATAATTTTCAGCAACAAATAAAATTGGTTCTGCTCTGAATAGTCTGCTGGGAGCTTTTGTTATCCCGACCCTGCGCGTCTCACTTTCATTTGAATATGAATGTCAGGCTCATGTGATTCACACGGTGATTCCTAAACTTTTTTTTTTTTCTTGCCTCCAAATTATTGTTGTTTTTTTTTTTTTTATTGTTATCTCCTTTATTGTTATAAAAATCAAAACTATCATCGTAATGCAAAAACGCACTAGACTCACCCGTGGTCAGAGTGCTGCTGCAGGACCAGTCCACATAGCTGACGGGTTTCCAGCAGGACGTCCACATGGACAGGTAATACTGGTCATCTGCGGTGACCCACGATGGACTCAGTAAAGCCCCAACATCCAGGCACAGCGCAAGGAAGACGCACACCAGCCCCAGCAACTTGAGGGGCGTGAGTGAAGATACGCGCACCTCCTCAGTGCCACTTGCAGACGAAGACATCACGGGGGCAAAGTCATTAAAACCACTGGATCATTTAAGCAACATTAGAGTTTTATAATGAAAGATCAGGTGCCGGGGGTGGATGTGCCCGCGGGTGCCCGGGTGAGGATGCAGGATGCAGAGCGCACTCCACTCTCGGACACTAAGCTCTGTTCATCTGTGGTTCATCCACCTCTGAGCTTCTGAACTCACTGAAACAACGCTGCATCTACTGGGTCCTAGCGCCGAAGACATAAAACCAGTCATCAAAGCTTCAATCAAAACCTATCCTAAGAAGTTCTACAAGTTCTGCAAAAAATATATATATGCACATATAGAGAGAGCAAGAAGCTTACTTGCCTGTAACAGAGAGTAGAGTGGAAAGATAAGATGAGAACAACAGAATAAAGCTTTTTTTTTCTCTCTCTAAACAACAGAATAAAGCTTTTTTTTTCATTACACATTTTATTCAACATTACAATATTTACAGAATAGTTTGCAGATGTACTTTTTATTCTAGCAGCAGGAAGCTTTTTGGTAATTACTGACTATATCAAACCTATAAAAATAACAATAACAGATTTAAGTTGGTACAGTCAATATTCACCATTCACGTGATTCTAATTTGGCTCACATTAAAATGCATATTATGTATAAATAATATGGTAGCAATGGTATTTATTAAGATTTCTACAAATTGTATTTCCTGCTTGAACACGAGCAGCAAATGTGACATACAGAGCTAATTTAATCACTTTTATCTAGCAACCACACGGTGAAAAAAGGGTCAAGACTTGTTTAAATTAGACAATAGTTCAATTATCCATTTTTAGAACCTTTATGTGCTTTTCTTTTCAATTTTTGTTAAGAAACTAACACTAAATTGATGTAATACTGTGATAAATATTTACCTTAAGTGCTATCCTACCAAACCAATTAAAAATAACTGCCACTGCCACTTAAATATTGATTCCCCGCCTCAATATCTTTGGGCAAAAGGAATGGGAAAGTTTCGAAGCCAAAAAGGTGGGTGGTCACTGCTGAACTCTGTCATTAGCAGCATCTGTTCCAGGACACCAGCTTCTTATCCCAGGAGACTGTGACCATCCTGACAAGACAAGAACACAAAAAAGGTGCATGAAACTTTGTATTCTTATGACAACACCACAACTGGATGAGCAAATTCAGAGCCTTCTGCATTCAAACAGGATGTAGGACATGCAATAGTTTTTATGTAAACAGGATTCATTCAAATTCACAAACCTGTTGGTGTCTGGGATCATGGCTCAGTCTGTTATGGTTCTTTCATGGCCTCCAGTGAAATCTCTGAGAGGACAACAGCTCTTTATCTCCTGCAAAAACACATCATTATAACATCATCATCAATGTGCTAAAATTATTTTTTTATTCACGTTTTTGGTGGTAAAAATCAGGAGTTGTGAGTCTGTGTGAGCTCTGAGCATCTTCACTGGGGCCTGAATGACAAAAACAAATAGGCTTTATGTTACAGAAGACTCAAAGATAATCTGATTTAAAGACTTTACTTAAGGTGTGTTCACTTTTCTAGACTGGAGTGCTGAATGGAGACATTATTGCAATGCAGTTTTTTGGTGGCAAACTAAATACTTTTAAAAACATCCATTCTAACTGAGCAGGAGCACTTCTCCACAGCTTTGATGCCGACTGATATTCTCCATGGAGACAGATGCTTATAAAAGTACAGTGGATTTTTCCATACAAAGGAATAACATTTAAGGAAACAAGAGTGTGGGGATCCTCTACCATAAAAGTGACATAGTGACATAGCATGCAATAGTTTTTATGTAAACAGGATTCATTCAAATTCACAAACCTGTTGGTGTCTGGGATCATGGCTCAGTCTGTTATGGTTCTTTCATGGCCTCCAGTGAAATCTCTGAGAGGACAACAGCTCTTTATCTCCTGCAAAAACACATCATTATAACATCATCATCAATGTGCTAAAATTATTTTTTTATTCACGTTTTTGGTGGTAAAAATCAGGAGTTGTGAGTCTGTGTGAGCTCTGAGCATCTTCACTGGGGCCTGAATGACAAAAACAAATAGGCTTTATGTTACAGAAGACTCAAAGATAATCTGATTTAAAGACTTTACTTAAGGTGTGTTCACTTTTCTAGACTGGAGTGCTGAATGGAGACATTATTGCAATGCAGTTTTTTGGTGGCAAACTAAATACTTTTAAAAACATCCATTCTAACTGAGCAGGAGCACTTCTCCACAGCTTTGATGCCGACTGATATTCTCCATGGAGACAGATGCTTATAAAAGTACAGTGGATTTTTCCATACAAAGGAATAACATTTAAGGAAACAAGAGTGTGGGGATCCTCTACCATAAAAGTGACATAGTGACATAGCTTTTAATGGATTTTTCATTTTATGCCAATTTTACTAAACTAAAAAATGGAAAATACACTGCCACTAGTTTATAATGTTAATTATGCTGTTTTAAGTAAACTAATTGAACCAGTTTTGTTGACTATTATTATAGCCTAACCGGGAGAAACTATCAAACAGTGGGTAATAAAGGTTGTTTAGAATCGAGACAAACCTGGAGTACAGCTGTCTGTGAAAATCAGGCCATATGTTTGTACTTTGTACATATATTTGCACTGTATTTGCACCGTTTATAGTTTGTGATCACAAAAACAAATGGAACAAATGGAACTTCTACATGCTGTAAAATATTACAGTGACAGATATTAAAGGGCCTATTACGCTCTAATCTATGTTATAATGTTGTTTCTTCATCAGAAGCATAAGTTGTGTTTTGTTTCATTCACATACACAGGTTTAACACACAAATCCTGCATATTTAGGCTGAGTTCTCCTCTAAAACAGAAAATACCCTCTTCCACCTTGTGATGTCATGTACTAATACAGGAAGTGCTTAAACGCCCATACATTTTCACTAGGATCATTTGGATGATTTCAGCCGTAGAACTGCCAGTCTCTACAGAACAAAAGCTAAACGGTGGATCTTAACTTAAAACCTACCACGACATGACATCACAAGGTGGAACAGAGCATTTTGTGCTTTGGAGATGTAGACAGAATAATGCCTTATTACTCAAACGTGTGAATGAACAAAACACAACTCCACACTTGAGGTATGTTTTTGATGAGGTAATAACATTATGAAATGGCTTTAAACTCACAAGAGTATTTTTTGCGTGATAAAGAACTTTTAAACAAGAAAAGAAGGAAGAAACATTTTTCTATTATTACAGCGCACTTGTTCACTTTGACCTTTGACACTGTTTGGATGGCTTTATTGTGCTTATTGCTTTAATTGTTATGTTTGGAGCACTTTGGTAAACTTGTGCTGTGTTTAAACACCGCTGCAGTTGTATTTTTACCTAATTAAACAGTCCGTTGTCTCCATCTGCTGTCTCCGTGCGTAAAACAACCAAGTAATGTGGATCTGACCCGAAGCCGAGAGAGTACTCCTGTTGAGTACTTTTATTTATTTATTTATTTAT
>KN509724.1:4633-15064 GCA_000787155.1 Scartelaos histophorus
ATTTTTATAAACTCAATAATCTACCTTCTTAGATCACTGAAATATAGTATTTACAATTCTCACAAATGTTTTTCTTTGCTATCAGCTATAGTGTACTTAATTGGGGCCATGGAAGTGGGTTTGGCCTATTTTCCTTTCTTTGCCTGTTTATCCACAAACTTTAGAGCCGTGGGGGCTGTACTTGGAATACTCTACTCACTCAGCTGGTAAAATCTACAAACTATATTTAATTAAAAGTTGTCTACTCTATGAAACTCCACTGGGTGGTGGGTCTGTCACTTGCTTGTCTCCATTAGATGTTATTGGATTGGAGTTCTACATGGCATTAAACTTACCAGTCAGACCCACACGCTTTTTACATTAAATTTTACAAAGACAGTAGATCTGTCTCCTGATTTCACAGGGCCTGACTGACAGGCAGTTTAACCAATCAGAGAGATGTATCGCATCAAAAACAAACATGGCTGCTTACACTTTAAAAAGAAAAAAAAAAAGTATATATACATATATAATGTGTGTGTGTGTGTGTGTGTGTGTGTATTTTGTGGAATATAATGGGCATAATATCCTTACTAGTTCTGTGATGTGTCTACTGATGATGGTAATAGCCTATATAGCCCACTGTGTGTGTGTGTGTGTAGGACGGATGGATGGATTTTCTCAGAATCAACAAATGAAACCAAACTATTACTTATCTAAAATAAATTATATATTTTGTAATGAATGTCAAGAATGTTTGTTTAAGAGGACATGTCTTTCACATCTGAGAGACATGTTCTACAAATTAGCAGTTGTGGTTGGATCTCTTAAGTTTGGACAGAGGTTTTTCGTGCTCTGTTGTCTGATTCCAGACTTGTGGATTTGAACAGAATGTAGAAAGGACTGGTTCATCAGGCAAGCATTAAACATAGACAGTTGATTAGATTGTGAAGAATGTTTTTCAAGGTATTTTAGCAAACACCTGTAATTAAGATATCTTCTCGTTAAAGTAATAATAGAGACAAGAAAGTAGCAGACAACCCATCAGAAAGTTACATATTGCACATGAAATACAATGTTTGTTGTTTGTTGTTTATTGTTTAAAATATGGTGATAAGAAATATTTAATTCTCATGTTTTAGGATTAGTGTCACAATTTTGGATACATTCACTTGTCCTGATGGCAAGGTAGGTCTCTAAAACAAACTAATATTGATTTTAATAAAATTGACTGCATGTGTTTTCTGCATTAGATTTTGGGTCGATACGAAAAGCTGATAATCCAGTGGCCTTGCATTCTTTCCCTCATCTTCCTGTTGGGACGATTTGTGTATATTCTGCTGAAAGCTATTCAGATACACCTTAAGATGGAACAGGTAACTTCACACATTTGGCCTGCATTGAGTGTAATTTGTACAGTGGTGGAACAAAACAAAGTAAAGGTAGTAAAATTGCACAAACAAACATTTAAAAAGAAAAACAGCTAGAAAACAAAATCCAGCCCCAAAAAAGATCACTTCACTTGTTTTTACTGAAAAATTTTCAGCACAAATCTTGATCAAAATCTTTACATTTGAAGCTTTTTAGATCTGAAAATCAGCACAAAATACTTTTACTTTTTGCTCTTTAAGTACATTTTTAAAAAGGTATTTTAATACTTTTACTTACGTACTTGTTTTATGTGATACTTTTACATAAGTACTTCTTTGCTCTGGTATCTGTACTCTTACTTAAGTAACGAACAGTACTTCTACCACCACTGAATTTGTGTGTCAAAATTGGTTTTAATATGCAACATTCATTGTACTAATCTTGTGGTGGCAGGAGACAGAGGAGTTAATGCACCTTCACCAAATGGAGCATGTTAAAAGACTTTTTAGAAAAACAACTGGGCAGATGTAGGTATTTATGCAGTGTTGTTAAAATAAATTACAAACAAACTCTTATTAGATTATCTTGATAAAAATGTAATGTAAATTTGTTTATTTACTAATCTTTGTTGCAGTAAACCACAAATTTGGTTTGAGAGAAAGGTCTATGAGTGGGACCCCCATTTCAAGTTTCCCAACAGGCTTATCGGCACTGCCATTATATCAGTTATTGGACTATATACGGTAATGTCTTGAGATGTTACTAATAGATTTGGGTTTTTGGGTTTGTTTTTTTAATTAATTGTTTGTTTATTTGTTTTTGCTCATTTATTTTTCAGATGACACTAGCAGATTACAGTCTCAGTAATGTGGCTTTTGATGAAATTGACAAATGGAAAGAAACACTGAAGCATTTGACAATTTCATGCAACGAAACAAACTCCTTTGGGGTTATGATTCCACAATTTGAGGAGCTTATTGATGTTTCGAGAAGTAAGTAGATAGAGTATCAAAGTAACTGCAGTAAATTACTTTTGCACTGAACTTTGTGTTTGGGACAGAGTGCTGGCTGGCAACCACTATTTTTGCAAGTCTCAACTCAGTGGCCTACACCTGCCATGTGCTTGTATGTTACAGGTGGGCAGACTTTTATTTTAATGTTTTGTCCAATGAAATATTTAGTTTTTATCTTGATTATTCACAGGAAACAAATGAAGAGACTGTGGAAAGGACAGAAGAATTTTCTACCTGAAAAATTCCACAATCCTGGTTCAGCGGTCAGCGTGGTAAGATACGTATACTGTAGTTTGAGGAATACACAGGTCTAAAAAAAATCATTCTCTTGTGGATTAAGTGTGGTTTTGTAAAGATTTATTTGAGTTATTTACATGTGCCTCTGGTGTGTGCAGGCTTCAATTGCAAGATACTCAGGATGGCAGATTGCTTTCACACTTTGGGGTACAATCTTTGCATTCGCATCATTTTTGTGGTACTAGCCATGCAATTTTAACATTCTTTTTCTTATTAGGTTACCTGATCGTTCATTTTGTCCACTTCCTGTTTGCCTTGGCATTTGTTTACATCTTTGTTCTCCCCATTCAACACGGACACATTCTGCATTTGCTGAAGAATATTGGAATCATACTGTAAATAATCTCTTCTAGAAAATGCCTAAATAATAACTATTATTATTGAAAATGTATAATTTGTCCTTTTCCTGTCGTCTAGGCTGACAATCGGTCTCGTTATATTCCTTGTGATCATTCAAGTGGTGTTAGTGCAAATATTTTTTCTTCAAGACAAAATGTCTCCTACTGATAAACAGAAACCCATTGCACTAAATAACAGGTGGGTAACAGTTTTATTGAAAGGTGCATTGTGTAACTTTTGTGGTGGAGGGTCCACAAAATGCTTTATTCCGTGGAGGTGTTATTGCTTTGTTTGAAATGTTTCACAGTATAGTATTAAACCTTTCTATCTTTATGGAGACCACACTGACTCAGTTCACAGTTAGAAAGTTTATTTTTGAGCTATTAAACCACCTGTAATTGACTAAATGTAAGGTGGAGATGTTTAATGTCATAGTGTGTAACATTCCAGGGCAATGACAAATACCTCTCAAGCTGATAATGTCCTTTTACCAGGACAGTAATAACTGAATATTATTTCTGACTCTTTTTCCCAGGAAGGCATTCCATTGCTTCAACTACTTATTTTTCTTTTATAACGTGATAATGGGAGTCAGTAACTGCATCGTCCGACTCTTGAGCAGTGTGATAGTGGGGACTTGGCTGGTGTCTCGTATTGACCGGACCATCATGCAGAGAGGATATGAACATATGGACCCAGGTAGAAAACTTATACATAAGCACAGTGATCAGAATAGCAATTTTAATGTATTGGTTCATTTGGAATTGTTGAGATGGGTTGCACAATGAGCCATCCGAATAGGCTACACAAAATGAAATATGAATTTACAAACTATTACAAGAATCACATTCAAGAACATGTCCGTACATATCTACCCAAAGGGTTTGCTGTTTTTATGGGAATAACTAGGGATGTAAAATATATTATGATATTGTGAAGTAAAAAGTCTCACAATCATATAGCTACAAATAGCTACAAGCTACTTTGCTTAAAAGAATAGTTTTGTTGTTGCAACAGCTAAAACAGAGAACTACATAGATCATGATTCTTTGATCCATGTCAGTGCAGACAAAGAAGCAACAGCAATTAAGCACTTTAGTATCATACTTCTTTGGAATATGACTGTAATGATTTACAAAGTCTTGCATTTTAAAAGCAAAGCAAAAGGAAGTAGCATATACAGTTCTGTTTTTTTTTAAAGAAAGATTTGGATATAATTACATCCTTGATAATAACACAGAATATTTTGTTTGAGGACATAATGGTACTTCCAAAATTGCAGCCTTTGCGTTTTGCTTATAGGGTCCTTTCTAATAACCTATTACCTATTGATTTCTAATTATAGGTTACAGCACTTGGGTTGGAATGATCACTGCTGACCACTACCACACCAACCCAGTGATGGTGTGTTTCTGTCAGCTGCTGGTCTCCCACACTCTGGAGAGACGAGGCTTATCGGCATACTCTACATTCAGCAACGCACCATCTGGTCAGTACTGCCTGTCTGTAGGGGTTGGTATATTGCTGGGTTTCAGGTGACATCACAGAATTCTATAAGACAATATTATTTATACAGATAAAATTAATATTGTGCAACTGCAGATTTTGTGTTGTACTATAGCATGGTCTTCTTGGGTCTTTGGGTAAATTCATAAATGTTGAACCTGGTATTTTTAATGACTGACTTACAACGTAATTTTACATTTTAACAACATTCATGTTAGCTGCCCCCATCTGTATTCAATAATACCTATAGAATGTTATGAGGTCATGTGAAACCCGTCAGTTGTCATTGTTCCCTCCATCTATAAATGTCTATTAATTTTTCAGATCCATCAGTGAACAACAGGATTTGTAGACGTTGGGCATTGTATTATACATTACTGAGAAACCCACACCTGATTCTACTGAGGAAACACCACCTCTCTACAGCTTCATGTTTCACCTCCTCCTCCTGTACAGACACAGTGGTAAAGGCCGTAGTCCTGGCCTCTCAAACACAGAAGAGTGGAGTTGATATACAGATAAACTCTGCACCAGAAACAGACAGTAGACACTCCACATAAGCACCGCTATAGGCTACAACTAACCACATGGCTTTGTTTGTTATTCCATTTTTCCTAATTATAGGACTATAAATGTTTTTATACGTTTTGGTCCTTTGATAGCGTGTGTGTGCAACTGTTCTGGCCTGTTCCCTGCTTGATCACACCAGTCCAAAGGGGCTTCACTGATTAACAAACAAGCAATGGGTGTGATACAAAAAGCAGAAGAATATTTGACAATAGTTTCTTAACTGGGCAAATAATTTTACAAACACTTTTAATTTACTTTACTTTACATGTCTTTGCTGATGTTGTCTCTACAAAATCTACTGTTAATTTGCAGCAGACCTCAGTATTTCACAAACTTACTCATAAAAATAATAATACATTGGATTAATATAGAACCTTTCAAGAGTTTTGCCATATATAACCAACATAGTATGGTCAAATGACTTTCAATAAAAGACCGTTTCCGTTTAAACGTAGCCTTGTCTATTTTAATAGATCCATGAGCCTTGACCACTTATTTTATTTTGTCCATCCACAAACCATCCCATAGGTTGATTTCATGTATTTTTTATTTTTTTTATATAAAATAAAATTATAAACAAAATTAATAAATAAGCGTCTGTGGGTGGTCACGTGCGCCCCCCTCCCCCGGTTCTTCCTACAGAAGGTTCACGCGCTCTGAACTCCGATTGACATCGAGAGCAGGTGGGGCGTTAGCAAAAACAATTTAGGTGAGAATGTTTTGTTTTTATTTTCTTTGACAGAAAACATTGAATTCATAAATTGTAGTTGTGCTGTTTTCGACATATGTTGTTTTATGAACTTGGTGCAATGAAAGTACCGCGTGTCAACGTGACCGAACCGTTAGCATAGCTATGCTAGTGCTTCAAACTGCATTAGAATTCGCTTTTTGACAAATTATTTCTAGTAGCCAAGACTATTTTAGGCACTCACTGACAGACTTAATTCAAGCTGATTAACTTTTTATGTGCCAACGTTAATCATGGCAATACTAAACAATATGAATATGAGGTTTATAGAAGTGAATTATTTCCATCGTGTCAAATTCATTTCAGGCTTTTGAAAAATAACGTGTTTTTCTCCCTCATAAAAACGCATTTTGTGTAATTTTAACAGAAGTGTTTTTAGTATGGCAGACAGTGAATCCATAAAGAAAATGCTGAGGTCTGTGCTCCAGTCCAGCAAAAACGGTGTGTGCATCAACAGCCTGCAGGCCGAGTACAGATCACTCTGTGGAGAAACCATACCTCTGAAAAGACTGGGCTTCTCCAACCTGGAGGACTATCTCCGCAGCATCCCATCTGTAGTCCGCCTGGAGTCTCGTCAGGGCTTTGTGAGGGCTCTTTTACTTAATCAAGAAGACTGAATATCAAAATGTATAAATGTGTATTAACACATTATCTTAAAATGTACTTGTATTTTGTAGCTTGTATGTTTTGCAACTGTATGCAAAGAAACTGCACATATTGCTGAACTGGTGGCACGGCAAAAAAACTCCAAAAAAGCTGGACGATCTCAAGTTGTCAACTGCAAGATGAGATTTAAACCTTCTAACCCCTATGCCCTCAATGGTAGGTTGTCTGTTAGCAATGTTTAATCCCTGGATGTTCATATCAAAAATTTATTTACCCTGACCTGATTGTGATTGTTTAGTGAAACCCAAGACATCTCTTCGGCAGCCATCTAACTGGACCAGTAACCGACGGCCAACTCAAGGCTATGCAGTCTTCAGTGCATCAGGAGATGTCAGGTTGGGTGGGGATGTTCTGTTTTATTTTATTTTTTATCCAACTTGGCAACACTTATTTTGTTGTAGTAACATATAGGGATGTCGCAGTTTAAGAATTTCCCTTGGGGTAACTTTAAGTGCCTCTACACCGTGGTTTGCGTTGTGTGTGGTATAGCTTAGAGACCCATAATAATACATTTATTTTGGGGATGTTCTTGGGGATAAAACCACTGCCAGGCCTAAGTGACAAACACGTGCATGTGCACATTTAGTGTAATGTACTTTAACTGAGGAGTTACGAGGATATATGATTATAATTCTTCAGTGACTAACACGTAAAGCCAATACACCTTCGGTAAACCCCCACGCTGGCGCCTGCAGGGGTACGTCTGTATGCACGGTGCATACCTTGAATGTCCTCATTGAATCGAAATGAATGCCCAAAGGTAGGCATGGAGGAGTGCAACAGTGATTACTGATCAAACTGTATACCGAACCTGTTCTTTCTGACACTGGGTAGTTATGATGCACGGGTTGACCCGGGTCCAGTGGGTTTGGATAATTCAATGAGAACAGGTAAAACAGGTGCAGGTGTGTCAAGTCCCATCATAGGTTTAAAGCATGTTCTGTAGCTCTGATGAACATTTGAGGGCATAGGACTTTTGTATTTGCATGCAATACCTACACAAAGAGGGTAAGTTTAGTCCTTATTCAATGATCACCAAATGAAATCGGTGAGAGACAAAAAAAAAGGCTCATAGACATAGACCGTATACATGAATGGACATGGCATGTACACCGCATGTCCACAAGACGTGACCCCACAGATACATGGCTGCAGTGGTGCGCCACACATTAGTTTTATAATGTGCGCGGGTTCAGGTCAGATCCCAGTATTTGAACCCATTTGCCTAGACCAGGTAAACATGAATTGGTTCATATTAGAATAGAAAAATTATGCCAGGCATGTGCATGGAGCCTCATTAAACTACAAAATGTGGTTACCACGGTGACCTGAAGTTTCGTGCAGTGTAATTGATCCTAATTGTGTAATTGCAGTATTGCAATTATTGCAACAGCCCTATTAACATACTCTTAAAATTATTTTTTTTCTTACTCTATTAATGATAGAAAGCAGGACCCTCAGTGGAGCTCTGTCATCCCTGTGCACCAGAGACCTCCAATTGTACAACATCCAGTCAGACCAAATTATTCAATGGACAAGTGAGTTACTTCCACAGATAACCTTAAATTAAATGCACATAAAACTACTAGGTAACACATAATCACTTTTTCAGGGAAGAATACAATTTTCAAGTAAATCAAAGGTCACCAGGTTGCTGAGTACTTTTACACACATTTAAGTTTACTATTTGTTGTTGTATTATGTAACCATTATTTTTGTTGCTTTGTCTTTTCTGAAGTCAAATCTCCCACTCAAGAAAAGCCCTCAGCACAAGTCAACAAAGATGACATTGTTCAAATAAATGTAAGAAACAGAAGAAACGATATTCACACTGAAATGATTTATTATTTGAATGCTTCTATCTTTTCATGCAGCTAAGCGATTTTAACATGGAGCTGGAGCAGAACAGACTGTGTCAAGTCTTGAACAAATACAAAAATGGACTCTGGATGTCCAAACTAGAAGCGGTCTACAGTAAAATCTTTAATCAGCCTCCCCATCCCAGGACCCTTCTGGAACTGAAAAAGTGGACACATATTTGCTCAGTAAGTCTGCAATATAGCTCCATTTATCGCAGGTTTTAAAATAACTGTTTATATATATTCCTTTTATTAACAGCTCGAGAAACCTTCAATGACCAACAGAGCAGATCGTTTGATATACCCCCCACTACCACCTCCTATAACATACAGAAATACCAATGCTCCAGTTGTATCATCCCAAAGCTCAGTCTCCACACCTCTTTCATCCCATCCTTCAACTCTAGAGGACCCTCCAGCCAGTGTCTCTTTTCTATTCTCAGCGCCTGTTCCAAAACCAAGGGGAGTTCCCAAAATGAGTATGTCAAAACCCACCTTTGTTTTTCCTCCTAAGGCCATTGAAGAGGGTTTGCATGTGGTTAGTTTGCATAGTCCTGCTCCAGCATTGGCTCCCCATTTTATGAATTCTGGTTATGGGGATTGTCCTAATCTTCCAGCTAAATCTCCTGGCCAAATCCCATGGTCCCAGCCTTCCACTCCCACCCCAGTTCCTTTGATCCAACCTAGTGCTGATGTCCTATCTCTGTTGAAGGCTACCTTCAGCAAAAAATTAGATATGCCACCTGAGACTCCCCAAATAGCTCCTGTAAGCACAATTTCAGAAAATGTACGACAAAAAGTAAAGGAACTTCTCTTCAAGTACAGTAGTGGTCTTTGGGTTCAAGCTGTGCCAAAGCTCTTTGAAGACACATACAAAACGCCATTCCCTGAACATGCTCTTGATGACTTGTCTCTCTGGCTGGACATCTGCAGCGTGGAGTACCCTTTTCCCAATGACAAGAAGAAGGTAAGTTTAAAATTTTAATGTGAGATAAAATCTGGTTCCCCTCCTTTCACTTGTTTATAATCACTTCTTTTTATTTTGGTACTAGGCGATCTTGTATTACTCTGGCAGAGATGAATTGCAGACCCCAGAAGAGCAAGCTTACTCTCTCCCTTCAGGCTTGGAGGTTGTTGGGTCCATATCTCCTCCACGGTTGGCTCTTCCCTCAGAGCAGTTCCCATCAGTTCTCATTACTGATGCCAAAGGCAGCAATGCTGTTACTATCAGGTAGAAAATAATGGATAGAGATTATTTATATGCATTACAGATTAGGAACTCAAACACTTTATTTGAATGTAATGGTAATAGCTAGTGCTGTCAGCAATTTAAAACATTTAAGATTATTGCAAACATATTTCACTGTCGTACTTCATTGTCAGCAATTAACTTGTACCGATGCTTCAAATGCTGACGCACAGTGTGGCCAGCCCTCATTGTAGCCTGTGTGCCTGTTTGGAGCCTGTAGACACTGCGCAACACATCATAACCAGCATGTGCCCTCGTGTACCATCATGTATTAGCATAGGTTAAACTTTTTAAACATCCTAACTGTCAATCTGTCTCATGTAGGTGCGCTGCTCTTCATGTAAAGTGCACATTGGCTCGCCTGTGCTGAATAGAAGGGCAAGACAAAGCAAAGACTAATCAAAATGTATACTACAGTGTCTGCATAGAGCAGGTCCTACAGCACACAGCAGGCCTACTGCACAAAGGAGGCCTGCAATATGAGGGCTGAAGTTCGCCTGATAAAATGCCATATAAATCTGTTTCCCATGATGTCACTTGGCTTGGTAAATGTGCAGAGGCTGCTAAATACCACTGTAAAACTAGTAAGATAATGCAACTCCATTGAGGAATTAAAAAAAAAAAAACTGGTTTAAAAATCCTACCCACTTTATTCACTTTAAAGCAGTTTTCTGTAAAGTGCCAGTAGAAGTTGGCTTTAAGAATATGTTTTCAAACTGGATAAGGGTCCAAAAAAGCCAGTGTTAAAGTGCAGAACCATTTGCTTGACTTATATTATGCCTGAACAAACATTAATAGATTTATCAAATGTGTGTATGTGTGTATATATATGTA
>KN509728.1:0-24169 GCA_000787155.1 Scartelaos histophorus
GTGAAACCAAGCAGGCAGCCTTTAGATAGCCGCTGGCCCGCCTCCGCACGCCTCTCATTGGGGGACGGGCGGAGGCGTGCGTCCCGGCATTGGCCACCTGCGCCGTCCGTCACTGCGCCCGCTTGAGGTGTTCGGAAGATGAAGAAAAACTGGGAAAAATACGTGATGTGACGGACTTGCCCTGGGATCCCCCACATTTGAGAGGCGGATTGTGAGTAGCATCGCCTCTACTCTTTCTTTTTGAGTATATTCTATAATAAGCAAGTCACTCCAGCCAACATCTGAGGTGTTTTACTATTGTAGGTGGAGAGTAGATCATTTTCTATAAGACTATTGATAGAAAACCACTTTATTTTAATGGGAATTTAAAGTTACAAATGAGATTTATCATGATTAAAACATAAAATAAACCAAAACTATTTAAAAACACCTACACACAGGCCTATAGTTTACTAAACCAGACTGAAATGACCTTTAACTATGTACTTATTGGCCAAAATATAATAATTAAATCAAATCAAATCAAATAAAAATACTCAAAAGTCCTCAAAATGTCATCTATTAACATTAAGTTGAATTCCAGTCATACATTCAGTTTTCTACGCTGCAAAACTCACATTAAACTACTGCATATTTGATTATTAGCCATCAGTGTACTTAAACTTTCAAATAATTATAACAGGCTTAAGATAATTTAGAAACTAATATTAGAAATGTGTGCAACAGGTAGCTCCAATAAACCCAAATGCAACCAAAGATCAAATGTTACTATCACTCGTAATAACTTTTATGGTAATGTCAACCGCCGCTTCTCAATTTTAACACTCGAGTTCTTATAAATCAAAGCTATAACTCACACTAAGTGGTAAAAACCTAATCATCTGAACAGTTTTTCTCACAATGCCTTGAATGCAGCACCGGGGGAGTCTGTTCAAGGTGGGTTGGAGTGTGTGGAGCTGTGGTGGAGCTGCAGTATCATCCTGCGCAATGAGAGGAGCGGAATCCTCTCGCCGCCCCGAGCCCCACGCAACATCACCCACATCCATAAATATGCCAATCCATACTGGGATCAATGGAGAATCCAGTCCATAAAATATTGATAGAATATTACTGTCTGTGCATATTTCATCAACTTGTTACATGTAACTTAAAAGGCCCATTTCATGCTATTTTCTGATCTATATAATGTTGTCTCCTCATCAGAACAGACCTGGAGTTGTGTTTTGTTTCATTCACACATGTTTAACACAGAAACCTGCATATTTACGCTGAATTTTTCTCTCAAATGGAAAACACTTTGTGATGTCATGCGGTAATACAGGAAGAGCTCCACTGTGTTTTTAAACTCCATACATCTTCACTAGAATCAACTGTATCTGTATTGAATTAAAGATAAAAAGCAGCTGTTAGCATGAAAACTGCTGCTTAAGGACATCACAAGGTGGGACAGAGCTGTTTGAGGTTTTTAGATGTAGACAGATGTAGATATAAAGAGTTACTCAAACATTTGTGAAGAAATAAAGCACATTTTCTCAACTATGTCTATTATATCATGGCTTAAAGTTCTGAAAAGTCAATTTTGTGTCATATAGGACCTTTAAAGGGAGTAAAAAAAAAGTCATAAGTATCCCTAAGTCTGCCAGAGCCTTGACTGGAATATATTAGTTTAATATATTAGAATAAACCAAATACACAAAACCCATGAAACAAAAAGGAACTCAAATCAATGCTCCACATGGTCCAGCCCACAACTTCCCCCACAGGCTTTAAAAATGGCTGACCCGAGACGCCCCCTCTTTTGTCTCCAGACTATTTAGAGGAGCAGATAAGTAGGTGAATGTATGTATGATGTATCCATAACACAATGTCACAACGCACACACCACACACATCGCACACTCATAGTTGTGGGCATCCGGCCCACAGCAGATGACAAATGTTTTACTGGAGCAGAGAAGAGCAGTTTAAATCTTTGGGACTTCATTGGCCTTCAGATGGGCACCCGCTTTCATCAGTGTTTCGTCAACACCTCCAGGGGGCTCGACGGCAGGAACAGCCTCCTGGAACCACCTCCTCCCTCTGATCCTCTCAACTCTATGTTTACTTTCATCTGCCAGTTTGGCTGTGCCGTGGCTCGTTCCTCTTAAGCCAAAACCATCTTAATGCGTTTCTGCACTATTAGTGATGTTCCCAATTAGCATCGTATGGCCAGGACGTCTTACGGCCAGGACGTCTTACGGCCAGGGCGTTGTACGGGCAGGACATCTCACGGGCAGGACGTCTCACGGGCAGGACGTCTTATAGTAGGACGCCTCACGAGCAGGACGTCTTATGGCAGGACGTCTTACGGGCAGGACGTCTTACAGGCAGGACGTCATACGGCATGACATCTCACGGGCAGGACGTCTTACGGCAGGACGTCTCACGGGCAGGACGTCTTATGGCAGGACGTGTCACGGCAGGACGTCTCACTCCATGGGCCTCAAGCACCCTCCACAACGACTGCCCTGGGAAACGCCAACAACCCACTTCCACCGGCAGCTTCTAAGCATTCCAGCCCTTCTGCTGGATCAATCCTCAATCCTTTCCTCCCAGGGTACAGTTAATTCCACAAGAGCCACTTGTTTGACCCAATTACAATGTTGAGCCGAAGTTTGGTTTCAACAATTTATGCTGGGAATTTAAGCCACTCTCATGTCCCCATCATCTGCAGACGCAAAAAAAAAAACCATGGTGCCTCTTTCCCAGCCTCCTCCCCTTCTCTAAGGAAAGTGATGATGTGGGGTCCTTTGGACTTGAGTCTTGTCCTCTTTTTCTTTCTTTCTTTCTCCAGTCCCTCAGCCAGCTGGGCCAACACCTGGTCATCTCACCTCTAAACCTCCCGTCTGTCAGGCTGGTCTGGCAGGAGGACAGATATGCTGTAGGTTGGCTGCTCTCCCACACTGTGGATTTTAAGTCAGTCTCCACTTCTGGAGGTTCACTGATGTTGGTAAGACATCACAAACGGAGCAAACCAAAAACTTTATTCACTGTTCTTCCATGTTTCAGAGCTCTGTGCAGTTTAGGGACCTTTCTCAGGCATCTTCCCAACACGTACAACTTCCTCGTTACCTCATCCACACTGCTTGGTTGACTGAGCGAAAACTCCTGAGAAAGGATCGTCACATCCCCAAAGAGCTGTTTATCTTCCTTTCCTAAAGCTCTACTGTTGAAAGGAGGACCTCATACACAAGGGCCACAGGAGTCTTGGAGGCCCTCATTGCTGGTAACCTCAGGCCTTGAAGGCCTCTTTTCTCCTGAGCCTACATCCATGTTTCTGTTTTGTTGAGAATTTCTTTCTTTCATTTCTTGCCGTATCATTTAGCTCAGCCCTGAACCATTTTCCCAAACACTTTACTTTTCTGTCCCAGCTGGGATAATCTCTTCGCCCATCCAGAAACAAAACCAATCCTGGACACTTAAAAAAAAAAACAAAAAAAAAAAACAAGACTTGGATGACTTGAACTTCATCCTGGCAGCTCCAGTGAGCTTCACTAGGTCCTCCAAGATCCATCTACCTCCTGACACTGATCTTATGGTAACTGTAAGATTGTCTGAGCTCCAGTTGCAAGTATGGCCCGTTGTTTAGGTTTTTCCACAGAATGAGTAACTAAAATGAAATAAAGTGCATTTAAATTAACAATGTGAGTGTAGCTGAACAAAAAAAACAAAAGTCAAAAATAACTGGACCGGCATTTATGTTGGATATGGGAAATGATGGGAAATTAACACCAACATTATTATTGTTGTCATTAATAACAATATGTGATTTGGACAAGTTTTCCTTGTATAGGAACAGATCAGTTGAAATACAAATCCTACATACTCCTCTGCAGTTCGCCGACTGCATGGGCCTAAGATCAGATTTAACATGAACATGAGCTTAAACATCAGTTTAAACATGTAAACTGACAAACAAATACAACGTTTTAAAATGTTTATTAATTAAAATGTTGCAGTTATGTGATCTGTAACAAAAGGGAAATATAAGTCATCATCAGGTGTTCCACGTAAAAGAGACCTGAGCCAAAGCACCTTCAGCAGGTGCAGTCAACCATGTGCTTTAGGGGGAGGGTGCTTTACCTTTTCAGCCGAGTATTTTCAAAATGTATCACTCCTAAATTAATAATAAGAGTTATATTACTGTATTAGATTTGACTGAATATATGATTACACAGAGTTTACATTACATTTACATACATTACATTCCATACATATCTGTAAATACCTGGCCAAGCTAACAAGCTCGCCCAATTAAGGGTTTAGCTGTATAAAAGGAGTCAGCCTCAGTTTATCATTTATTGTGTGTTGCTGGGTTCAGCTTTGGTAAAATGTATCACGAACAATGATGATTGTTCCATCCCTACACAAGTCAAGACCAGATACGAGCCAACGGTTTGAACAGAATTCCTAATAAATAAGTCAGTCTCTAATTTCAACCTCACATTTTTTTTATTAGATTTTTTTAATGACATGTTAGTGCTGCTAGTAGTATTTTGGAACTGTGAGATGTAACTCCCCAGTCAATCCTTTTTGTCCAATCCAAGTAGAAAAACATGGGGAGAGGATCTCAAAAGATCTTTTTTTTTAAATGTGTACACAACAGTACAAATCTTGTATCACAAGATCATGTGACATAAATTCTTGTCCCATTCCAAGTTCTTACAGATGTTGGTCCTGTTTTATTTTTAACACAGTCGTTTTGTCCACAGTGGTGCTGATGGGGAAGCAGGAGAAGTGTCAGGCAGCAGCAGAACGGCTCTGAAGTGCAAATAGAGCATTCAACAAAGGCTTTCATCATTTGCTGTGATACACGCCAATCCTGGCTGCTTGTTCACTTCATGTTCCTCCCCTGAAGTTTAATAAGCCAGGTGCACTTTGTTGGACCATAGTTAAAATATTCTGATTGGAAGAGTGGGATGAAGCAGTAATTGGACAAATGATGTGTTACAAAAATGTATGAACACATCAAAGGCAGTGACACGTGTCGTGAAACAGTCTGGCACATGATTAGTTAAATGATCTCAAACTTGGTTGTTCCACTGAGCGAGTAGATTTTAGATGAAAACATGTAAAGCATAATTGGAAGCCAGACATACGGCTTGTCAAAGATGGATTTTGTCAGATTTTGAAAGCTAAGCAATGCGGCGCCTGGTTATTCAGTGTGACGTGCTGTGTGTGTGGCTCTATGTAAATCCAGTGTTTTATTACAGGTGTCATATGGACTGCTAAGAGAATAATGCATTTTTTTCACTGTATTTTGTCTCAACACCTTCATACAATTTGTTCACATCAGTTTCTCAAAAACCTTGGTAATAATTCTATGATAGACCCGTTAAAAGACTTTAAACTATGTTTAACTTGTATTTGACTAGTGCTAAATGATTAAATGGAATCAAATCAAAATTGCAATTTGAATGTGTGCAATTTGCAAAGACTGAAATTTTGAAATACCACAATTAAATCCAAATTGTTCAACCCAAACAACAGATAAAACAGTGAGAGATACAGGACTATGTCAACAGCTCTGTCATGTAATAATTATATCATCTTCACACTGTTTTCCTCATGAAATCTTGTGTAAAGCCGAGATATATTTGTATTACAGTACGTATTTCTATATTGTATTTTTACTTGTACAAACATTTGTATAATTATGCCTTATTTGATGCCAGTCTCGTGCTATTTTTGCTATTTATATAGATTTTTTATTACCATTTATATGTTTCCTCTTTGTTATAATAATATATTGTGATGTGTGAGCCACTGTGTCCCGATAATTTCCCTTGTGGATCAATAAAGTCTAAGTCTAACCTGGTAGGATAAAGGTTCGATTATCTCAATAGGGGAATATAAATGTTCTCTTTCTGTACTTGAATCTGTATTTAAATATTAAAGTTGCTTTGGTAGGAAATGAACTTTTGAGTATGCATGTTGTAAGAACATAATGACAGAGGTAATACTTTAATACTTCTGTGTGGGCTGATTTCTTTCTTTTTTTTTTTTTTAACCATTTCAAGAAGTGTTTAGTCACCATCATGGCCCTGAGTTTCTGAAGTTAAATGGATAATCTGAAGTGTCTCAGACTTGATACAACCTTGATGACTCTTAAGTTAAAGTAGTTCTGAGAGTCTTGGTTCAGATTATTATTTATGTTACTTTCTGATCTGTGTCATAATGTTGTTTCCTCAGCAGAAACAAGGCTGGAGTTCTGTTGTTTCATGCACAAATCTGGCATTTTTAGGTTCTTCTCTCAAACAAAAAACACTGTTCCACCTCGCAATGTCATGTGGCAATACAGGAAGCGCTCTAGTGTGTTTTTAAACTCATCATTTTGACAATTTCAGGCCTGGAATTGCCAATTTCTACTGAACTAGAGGTAAAAGGAAGGCGTTAACTCAAAAAACTACTGCTTCATGACTTCACAATGAGTATTTTGAGCTTTGGAGATGTAGATAAACATGATTTCTCCCTCTAAAACTATTTTCTATAACATGAGTCTCTTCTAGTCTCTACTATAAAACACTGATAAAAATACTATATAATAAAATATCAAACGAGCTTGTCTGAAAACACATTTCTGAGCATAAAGTAAATCCTCGTTATCCGGAAACAGGATCCATTTTGGCAGAGCTTCCTATGGTTGCACAGATGTCACGTCAATGAGGAAAACATTACTGTACATTAGAATAAAAATGCACAAATCCCCTCGAGAATGACAGAGTTCAGAACAAAAAATGTCCGCCGTGTAAGAGTTACTTGTATTTAGGAGACAACCTGACCGGCGTGTTGTGTTTAAAGGACTCTACATCAGCTTTCAGTGGCAGCTCATGGAGACAGATGACCGCGGGGCCCAGAGGAGGACAGGCTAAAGACGTCAAGCGTGACTTCTTGTTCAGGGACGTCACTCTTCATATCTTTACCATTTCTTATTCTGTCCATCTTTCACAGCATGACAGTCTACAAGAAAACCCCTCCCGAAGCGTTCAGCAGTGCTCAGAGTGAGACATGAAAGGGCTGCCTGCTTCGCTAACCCTCGTCCAATTCTCCCACAGCTCCCTGCACCTCCAGAAACACTGAAATATGGTTAAACACAACCGCTCGTATCCCTGAGTCTCAATATCCACGTTTCACTGTTGTATTTTAATGCACCAACTGGTTTAGGATGTGGCTGGATAACTAAAGAACTTGTTGGCTCACTGCATTATATTTTTATTGTGATACTGACATTAAATTTGAGTTTGATTAATGCTGTTAACTCATTACAAAAAACGTGGAGCTGTTCTATTTCATTCACGGGTCAATGACGTATAAGGATTTTCAACACACTGTAAACCCGAACGCTCAAATTAATCAAAAATAATGATTTCCATTGAATAAAAAAATGTTAGGTGCTCTGCTTAATTATGATTTTTAAATTTTACATGCATCAGATTTTCTAGGCATTAAATTTATAATTTTAATTATTTTTAGCCTAAATGTTTTAATTAAGTGTTACTATTTTTTATTTTATTTGTATTATTTTATGTTACTATTTTATTTTATTTGTATTATTTTATTTTTGATATATATTTTTTCTTTCTTCTCTAATTATGTCATGAAATTATTATTATTTTTTAATTAACTACTAACATTAAATACCAAAATTAAAAATTTTTAATTTACAGAAATAAAAAAAAAATTGAGACTATAAACTTAAAAAAAAGTTAGGCAACTGTTTAGCTCAATTTTTTTAATTCCTGCTTAATTATTCGGGTTTGCAGTGCAGGCATATCTTAAAATTTTGTTTCTATTGAACTTTTTCAAATATTTACAATGTCAGGAGCATAAATCCATGTTTGACATTTATATTAAGCATTTTTAGTGTTTTTTATGTACATGAATTGGCTACGATCTTATATAAAATGTCAAATTGTTTTATTTTCCTAAACATGTTTGAAATATAAGGTCTGAGTAACATGAACATGATATTGATACTTGAAAACACGCTCGGACAATATTTGTTTGAATATTACGGGGGAAATAAAAGCGGAAATTTCATGTGGGACAAAACACTTCAGAAAATATGTCAAAAAGAAAGAAAATTAATTTGATTAGATTTAGAGTAATTTTAAAGAAATTTAAAAATCATCAGTTAAGAGCGGACGGTCGCACCACATGAACATTTTAACACTTTAAGTACAAAAACATGCAGAATAACTAATGATTTCTGAAAAAAAAAAAGATTTAGTTTCATGGAGGTTTTATGGAGGTCAGAGGTACTAGAGATATGTGGGGAATTATTATGAAATTTGAACCTTTTTAACTGAAGAAATTGCAATTGGACATGCGTCATCAGACATTTTTTACAGGTATCCCAGTTTTAACATTCTTTTCGCTCTATTTCTACTACAGGTTTAAGATTTCCTATTGGGGATGAACAAATTCCATTCAGATTTTCCTTTTTTTCATGCTGCCAGCCTGCTCTGTTTGTCTTGGTAAGTGTTGTATTTGTTCCCAGTTCTTTGTCACCATTACTGTCCAAACCAAACAGTTGGATATTTCGCCTTTCGAAAACACATGATTAGGTGACAATATAATCCATCAAAGAGCCGCCTCATCCGTGTGAATCAGACTCCAGCCTCTCAGCATACAGTGATCAAGGCCAGCTTATTCATTCACAGATTTTGCTACAATTTGGATGCCGATTAAGGTTCATTGGCTGTTAATAATTACACCAGAAAACATGATTGCGTCTTCTAATTCAGTCATCAGAGGAGGAGGCATTCAGGATAATAAGACATAGTGTGCGTCAACAGTGTGTTAGTCACCCACTCCCTCAGTCCATCATGTAGAAAATATCGAAGCAGAACGGCCAAATCATGTTTATGCCGTTTTATTGTCATTTAAGGTCACTGTTTTAGAACAAAAATCAGCATTTTAATAATAATTTTAGCTGCCCCCTATTTAAAAAGGCTATACTCACCAAAATGAATGTATTACCGTATTTTTTGGACTACAGGGGCATCTAAAATCATGACATTTTCTCAAAAATCAACAGTGGCCTTATAATCCAGTGGCCTTATGTATGACCTTTGGTTGTGTTTAACCTCCAACCGATTTGATGTTGTCCACATTAGTCTAATAACGTATTAGTGGGCGAGTCAGGAGGAGTAATATGTTGGCGACATATAGGGCGACTGTGCAACATACCGGTAGTTCTGCCGTGTGGTGTTCAAGGACCCAAAATGCACCTGTTAAGAGACATGCACCATGCAGATTTCAGGTTTTGTATTTTTGTGTTAAAACTGAACAATGTTGAGAGGGATCCGGGCATATTTGATGGCGAAACTGTTAAACTTGTATTTTTGTGTTAGCTACAACTGAGAGTTATTGTAAATGACCTGAATAAAGTTTGATTTATCCGACACACGTTTTGTCTCTTATTGCGCCTTATAATCCTTATAGTCTTATGTGTGGACAATGACACAACTGACATATTATTTGATACTGCGCCTTATAATAATAGCTAATGAAATTACTATTCACTGGTTTGTCAAGTTGTTGAAACATACGTGCACAACATCTAAAACCTCTTCAGGCATGTTTTTGATGAGAGAACATTATAAAATGTTAGAAAAGCTTAACAATTTTCTATAACTGCATAACTCTGAAACAATCTTTAGTAAGAATCAGAATCT
The DNA here is from genome assembly GCA_000787155.1 of Scartelaos histophorus. Taxonomy (NCBI): domain Eukaryota; kingdom Metazoa; phylum Chordata; class Actinopteri; order Gobiiformes; family Gobiidae; genus Scartelaos; species Scartelaos histophorus. The sequence goes on from KN509728.1 coordinate 9,719, forward strand.
ACAAATCAAATCGCCACTGTCCTAATAAATATTTCACAGTAACCTCTATGTTTAAATGTTTAAACCAGTGTAGATGCTTTTCTGTTTCACTGTTCTTGAGTGTTGTGGCCCTCGGCTGTGGCCCACTATAGCTCCCCCTGTCTGTCAGCCTGATGAACTGTCTATGTGTGAAACTCTTGACTTAAGTGATCCACTCACACCCGCAGGTATGGAGGCAGCTGCAGCAAAATCGAAGCAATTCACACTTTGGGTTTGAGTTGTGTTCTACAAAATGTGAATCTAAAGTGTATATTACAGGTTTGACAATTATTTATTTTATTTTATTTTTTTTTTCAGATACGAGCCCCCACTTCCTATACTAAACGCAGTGGCTATTGGATTAGGTATGTCCATTTATGTCCATTTATATACACACTGTGCTTTCTTCGCAGTGTTTTCCACAAATTGCCACTTGATATGTAAATATGATAAGTATTTGCCAGAAGCAGTATCCCACCAAGCCAAGTAATACGGTAATTAGAAAAACATGAAAACCTGTCTTATGCCCTTTCACGCTTGGCTCTCATTCTAAGTTTGAACACGGTGCCAGTGACCTAAACTGCTCCACTGGCACAGATTCAGACGTGCCCCAGAGGTGTGCGTCAATGAAAAAGCCTAACAAGGACTAAAAACATGAGTCTGTTTTGGCGTAGTACAGGATGTTACCACCTTGTTACCGTAGCTCCGCTGGGACAGTTCTGAGGTGGGAGGAGAGTGCGGCTTGGAACCATTTGAAGCCATATTGACAAACTGCCGTTAGGAGGGCATTGATTCACCACTAAGTCCAGAGTGACTGCTCTCGGGCACATGATAAACCTTTTTCCACATTAGCCGAGTCCCCCACAGCAAGAAGCGCAGAGCGAATGGGTGGAAATGGGTAAATATGTGACATGCAACTTCCCACCCAATACATGGAGTTTAAAGAGCCAATATTAACCCATTTCCTCATGTATGTTCTGCTGTTTCCACATCTAAAACATATCTGGAGCTGTGTTTTTGTTAGGTTTAAACCCTCCTAAACATTATAAAATACAAGAAGAAAGACAAGAGATTATTCAGTTTTACTCGCGAGGAGAAGGAACAGAGAGAGTCACTTCAGTTACAACTTCTATCCGCTCTGAAGGCCCCAACGCCGCCTCCTCGCTTTTATTTAGAAATGTCCCTAGTTACAATGAATGATGTTATCGCTCTCAAAGTTAGCAATAACATCATACACAATTATGCATAATACAATTTTGTAGGATTAATGTCTGGCTGCTGTCCTTGTACGGCATGTGATTATAGAAAATATGGGATAAAATACATAATTATTCTAACTGTTTTGTTTCATTCACACATGTTTAAACACACAACCTGCACATTTAGGCTGTTTTTCTCTTAAACAGAACATACTCTGTTCCATCACGTGATGTGGTAATACAGGAAGTGCTCCACTGTGTTTTTAAACTCCAAACACCTTCACTAGAATCAACATCAGCTCTGGAAAGGCCAAAAGGTAAAAGGGAGCTGTTAGCAACCACTTCATGACATCACAAGGTGGAACAGTGTATTTTGACCTGTAGACAGACTAATAATAAAGGGTAACTCATATGTGTGAATGAAACAAAACATCCAGGCATGTTTTTGAGGAGGCAATATTATTATTAAAAGACAATTTTGTGAGATAAAGGGCCTTTAAAGGGTCCCCAGTATGCTATTTTTTTAATCTATGTTATAATGCTGTTTCCTCATCAAAAGAGGGTGTTGTGCTTTGTTTCGTTCACATATGTTTAACACACAACTTCTTCATACTTAGGCTAAGTAGGTGGAGCAGAGCATAAACACTGATCCACCTTGACAGGAAGTGGTAACTCCATACAACTTCACTAGGGTCATTTGGATCATTTATAGAAACGTAGCTGAAAACTACCACTCCATGACATCAGAAGGTGGAGCAGAGCATTTTGAGCTTTGGAGATGCAGATGCAAAACACAACTCCAGGCATGTTTTTTTGCATTCTAACTTTGCTTAAATCTCATAAGCGGCATTTTTGCTTAACATAATTAAATCATGCAAAATTATGCCAAATTATTCTAAAATAACTACACAGTTGCTTTTTGCTCACAGCTAAAAGATTTGTTTGCCCATCGTCAATTGCTGGTTCAGCTGAAAACCTTAACAGACTCAGAATAAGGTGATGCTAGCTGTGGGCTAAACATAGACGCAGGTATAACAGCCTCACAGAGCTAAATGTGTGAGCAAACAGATTAACTATGCGGTGCAAATCAATAAAGCTTTCTCTCCGGAGCAGTGCACATTATTTAAAACTACACAATGTATCTCACCTCTCTGAGCTCATAACATTTATATTTCTCTAGTGCACTCATTGTCATGCCGTGTCTGTTTGTATTCCCATTTATAGTGAAACATCAGACGGATACAAATCCTCCCAAATGTCTGTGTCTGTGCAAACCTCTGTGGCTCCAAATAGCTGTGCAGGAGCGGAGTTCTGAATATTAGAAAAGGCTTGAGCTTAGCGCAACTCTGACTCAATCTGCTCACGACGATGATGTGTCCTTTCGCACGTCGCGTCTCGCAAAACCTGTTCAAAGCAGCTGAGAAAGTTCACACGACACAGTTCAACCTTTACCTGTCAAGTTTATAGTCGCTTTTTTGCTTAATATAATAAGTTTCACATTGCTTAAAGGTCCTAGATTAGACCACATTGACTCTTATGAGGTTCAGGTTGTGTAATAATGTTGTTACTCATCAAAAACGTGCCTGGAGTTGTGTTTTATTTAATTCACACGTGTTTGAGTAATCCTTTATTAGCGTGTCTACATCTCCAAAGCTCAAAATGCTCCGTCCCACCTTGTGATGTCATACAGGGCATGCAAGGTTTGTGAATTAAACTTATGTGAATAAAACAAAACACAACCGCATTTATGTTTCTGATGAGGAAACAACTTTATAACAAAAAACAGCGTAAAACAAGCCCTTTAAAGTGGAGTTCTGACAGTGTACAGTATAATACATTTGTCACAGACTTGTTAAATTTTGCACAGTGCGACTCGTAGCCTGTGTCTCTGATCTGGTCCTGTGCCCTCAGTGATACCTTTTCTATTTTTCATCAGTCTCATGTATTTATTAGCGCAAGTCCTACTTTAAGAAGCTGTTTGAAAGCCTATGAGATGAGCTGAACATCCATCCTACATATAGGCTTCATGTTCCGCTACTTTTTAACATGTCTATTATTTATTTGGTGCCAGAATGTATTTGAATCACTGAATACTAAAAAGCCAATGAAAAGTAGAACATAGTTTGAACATGTAAGAGATGGAAGTTCTGCTGCAGTTTTCTGACAGATGTTCTGCAGTTGGACAAATTGCCCTTTGCAGAACCATATTGTAAAAGGAAGAAGTTAAGTTTTCCTGAAGAAGAAGTAAAAGTCAAGTGCAGGGCGTCTAATAATGCACTATATACATTTTCTGCCACATACTAGTAGACTGCATAAAGAAGTGGACTAATGGAGTGTCCATAGTGCCTGACTCCAGTCAAATGAGGCTCATGAGGTTAGCAGTTACAGGGGCGAATGTGGAAGATTAGGAATAGCAATTTATCTACAGAAAAAATTGCAAAATAAAAAAACAACAGGATCATGTAGAGTGGTTAATCTGAATATTTTAAGACCAAAATGACAAGCCAGACAGCAGCGGTTACAGAGAGAGGGACTGTGGTTTTCAGTACAAAGGTCTATGGTTAACATACTGCAAAAACAAAGAAAAGAGAGCAAATAAATACTGAGCGTAAAATATTATTGTTCATGGAAAAGAAACCAACAGCTAAAAACCTGTTGTTCCCCACAGGTTCCCAAACTTCTTTCTCATGTTCCATCTCATTGGCTTTGTACTTCCTCTGTACCATGTGCTCTGTGATACATAAAGAACAGTATCGTGCTAAAGCATCATCTCATTTGAAATTAATGAAGTGGCACCGGGGAGCAATGCAATCAAGGCCAGAAGTGTCACTGTGTTGTAAGAGCGACTTCAGGCCAGGGAGACCAGCAGCCTCACACTGTCTGAGCACTTTAGAGGTAAAAGAACTGCAGCTGTTAATTATGTGAGAGTCCCGTCCCGCTCTGGTGAGGCTCTTCCTTTCCAAGTACAGTCTTAATGCTAAAGTTTCTGGTAATTTAGGTGTAGTCAAGAATACTAAAATCAAAATTAGCTGTTCATTCTATTTACTGTACATTGTGACAGGGTGACAGTGGTTTAGTGGTTAAAGTGTTTTCCGGTTTGATCCCAGCTGTCTTGCTCTAGTGTCTCTCAGGCAATTTCCCCTCACAGCAAGAGGTTTCTGGATTTGAGCCCTGGGCTGCCCAGGTCTTACAGAGTTTGCATGTTTATCTTGTGTCTGGAGGGGTCCCTCTGTGCACTCCTGTTTCTTCCATCAACCCAAAACAGTTGCAATAGATCAAATCCTCCTGCTGAGGTGGTCCTGACCAAGAGTAACTCAAGATCTGGAGATGGGTCCCTGAGCAGCAGCTCACTGCTCCGGAAAGTCTGCGCATTGAAGGATGGCTCAAGTGCAGAGGACAAAAAGTCAACCTAAACAACCTATATTAAGACCTGTAATAGTCTTGTTTTAGATGAGTTTACTTCATTTAAATTTTGCAGTAATTTATTTTTCATTCCTGACCTGATCTGTGGCCTCAGTGAAACACAATGTGCTTTACTTGTCACAGTCTCTCAAAGTGCTCCATTGTAGACAATTTTCATTAATTTCATTCATACTGTTGTAGCCACATCTGCCCTGGGGAAGACTGACAGAAGTGAGGCTGTCAATCTGTGCAATCTCAAACCACCACCGATCTTTCATAGTCGATACTAGTTCTTTTCTAAACATCATATAATACATACATCAATGCATTAACCATTACAAATATAGAAAATCAGCATAACCGTGGTGTAGAGAGACTGCACAGACATAATACACCATTAGTATAATATATGTTGATCCAGACAATAATTGAAGTGTCAAAAACATAAGGAATAGCCCCGGTTAAACACCGGGACTCTTCATTGTTCAATATTCATTTGTCTTTCTGTGGTTTATAGTTGGCGTTCATTAATTTACTCAACACAATAAAACAATCCGACAGGTTAGAACACAGTGTGCAGGTGCAGCCGCCTCCCTCCCTGTTATTGACACATTGTTATTTGGAGGAGAAACGCTCTGTACTTTCACTCTGTCACATTGGTTCTGATTTAATGCTTTGGCTATCATAGCATAACAAATATTCCAGACATTTTGGCAGCTAATTTCTTTATTATTTAGCTCAAAGAAGTGCAAGCAGTGCACAATAGACACTTCGCAGCTGATATCATCAACATTCCCTGGGGGTGTGACGCTAACTGCAGGCACTGGTCTATCTGAGGCTTGTTAGACTTTAATCTAAGCTTTATTTTATCACAATCTGACCAGAAAGAGATAGTTTAGTCGGAGGCACTTGCTCTCTCTCAAATAACATAAGCTAGATACCAACACACAAACTAGATTTTCAGTTTTAGTTGAAAATCAAACACATAATCAGGACCGTGAACACTCATATTGATCACAGGCTCCTGACAATGTGTTTAAATCCATTTTGTATTTTTTATTTTCAGTTTTCATTTGATTTTAAAACTTATTTGACTGTGTTTGCAGTGTGTGTCTCCATGGTAACTGGTGAATATTCTGCCAATAGACATACATGGAAAACACCCCCAGCTTGATGTCATTGAAAAGCATATAACTTCAGTGTGTGTCATGGTTTTTGATTAAAGCTGCACTATGTAACCTTTTCTGGTAACTGGTAGCGGAAATTCCACCACAAAAATTACATAATGGACCTTTATGTGGTAAAATAAAAATGTAAAATGTATATGACCACACTCCGGGCTGCTGGGATGATTAAATCTGAGAGCCTGTTAAGTGGATTTAAATTAGATGCCCACCGGAGGTCTATTGTCCCTAATTATAGATGGAATAATGTCCTTCGGAGGGTGTTGTGGAAGGTTGATGTATTGTCCATTATGCACCTATAGAGGTAAGAGTGATGAAAATCATATTAATCCAAAGGTCAGAGTTCATCAACGTATTTGAGTAGATGTTATCATGTCGTTATGAAGATATGCAGTGTGTGAATATGGAGTAAAATGCCATAATGAACAAAGAAAGCATGTTGTAAGCTTCCAAATAAGTGATATTACTGCATGTTTGGGGTTAATTTTAGTCTTTTCTCATTTTGTTCATACTTAAAGAGCAGATATTATGCACATTTTAATCTGTTATAATGTTTTTTCCTCATCAAAAACATACCTGGACTTGGGTTTTGTTTCTGTCACACATGTTTCACACACAAATCCTGCATATGTAGGTTGAGTTCTTCTCTCAAACACAAAACACTCTATTCCTCCTTTGTTTTTAAACTCCATACAGCTTCACTAGGTTTATTTAGCTAATTTCAGTGGTGGAATTGCCAATCTCTAGTCAATAAAATGTAAAAGGAGCTGTTAACTTGAAAACTACCACTTCATGACATCACAAGGTGGAACAGAGCCTGTTGAGCTTACAATAACTGTAATTCCTATATGTGGAAGCTGTTGCATGAAACTCTCACCACTGAACTACCACTTTGACACTTGGTTACTAACTATTGAACGATCATCACAGATTTATTTGACATAGAATTTTGAAATAGGGAAATTTGCACCAAGCGTTCACAGGCAGATTATGACCTAAATAAATGATATATGGCTCCCTCCTGGTCACTGATGCATGAGGAGGACTGTAGGTCTTGCCACGACATGAACAGCTAATGCCCATCTGCCACTCCAGTCCCACTTATTCAAATATCATCTGTCAAGCCCTGACTGTTTACATGGAAACTTTGGAGTGATGCCTTAAAATAAAACTATAATTTGTCATGTTCAGTATGTGATTTATTGAGATAATTCTCTTTAAGCAGCTCTTGAACTCAAACTAAGCTAGTTGTTAGGCTTTGTCTGTTTCTTTAAAGAGTCAAATCAAGTCTTTATGGTCAGATCGTGTGGAAATAAAGCTCAAGTAAGTAACAAAAGATAAATTAAATGTTTTGAGTGAAGCTCATCCAAGGTCCTTCTTCAGTTCTGGTAAGATTGCTGGTAGACATGGCCTTATATGTGTCTAAAGGGCAGTTTGCAGTTTCTGTTTGTGAGCTTCGTCTGTTGAACAACACTAAGTGTGAACTGTGCCTGAGTCATATTATCATAAGCATTCGGGCCCCTGGTGGGTGCTTTCACACCTCTGAGCATACAGGCTATCACTATTGTTTTTCCTGTTTTGATTTACTGTAGGTCTGGGGATGAAGTTAGCCCTGCATTTCTGCTCAAGGATGAATTGTTTTTGTTTCGTTTTGTTTGTTTGTTTGTTTGTTTGTTTGCTCTCTGGAATTGCTTTCTTCACTCAAACCATTTCTTTTCTCTTGCTGAGATCTGCACCTCACAATCCTCTAAGGAGTGTAAGGAGTGGTTAGTGGCTTTTAGATAGTGATGTACAGCAGACTGGGGTCCCGTGTTTCTCTTGTTGGTACATTCTTTCACTTTTTATTTCTCTAATATAATGCCCACTGCAGTGATTAAAGTCTAAGCCTCAGATAGAGCAGTGTTTACAGTCAGCATCACAACCCCAGGAAATGCTGATGACATCTGCTGCAGAGTATCAGTGAAGAACAAAAGTGATATGACAGTTAAGTTATTTTTACTATCCGTTGCAATGGCACAGTAACACTTTAAAGAATCCACATTCAGGGAAACATCTGCGGCTGAAACCAAACCAAGGAATAAGAAGTAGTGTTGTGAAAATGCCTTGTCATGCATTGGCTGATGGGAGGAGCAGGAGATTAGCTGTGGAGAAGGATGAGAAAGAGAGAGGGAGGAAAGCAGAGAGAAAGAGAGAAAAAGAAAGTGACAGAGAAAAGGACAGACAGAAAGACACTCACATACACAGAGAGAGAGAGACAGGAAGGAAAAGACAGAAAGAAGAGGGAAAGATGCAAAGAGAGAGAGAAAAAAGAAAGAGAGAGGCAGACAGAGAAAGAGAGAAAGAGGAAGGAGAAAATGGAAACAGAGCACATGGGAGAGGGCAGGTCGGAGTGACAGACAGAAGGCCACATGTAATCATGGTCCTGAAAATAGGTTCTGTGATGGGGAGAACACTGGACACCAGAAGCTCACAGCTCCGGATAAACAATGACATGAGTGTTATAGCTCCCAAGTCAATAAGTCATAATCTCAAACAATAAAAATGAATATTTACCGGAAAATAATAATTTATATATATGGTAATTTTATATATAAATGTGCCTTTTCCACTACTAAATCATATCTGGAGGAGCAGTGCAAGAAACAAAAATAATGTAATTTTTTTTTACACAAAGCTTTGGACTTGAGCTTGTTTTTTGACTTGGAGCCTGTGACTTGATGCTTTTCTTATGTGTGTAATTTTATAGGAACAAACTGGAACATATACCTCCCCAATTCTTAATGACTGTTTTAAGTAGGACAATTTATAAGAATCACATAAATAATTTAGATTGGAAAAATACAAGTGTAATTTGAATTAGGGACACACTAATACTGATACTAGTATTGAAAATACAGTGTCAATACAGAAAAAATTGGGTTTGGTTCCATAATATTGTTTAAGATATTGTGATTGGGCTTTTAATTGGGTGTATTAAGACCTTTTACAGGCTGATTTTGGTCTAGAATATGTGAAAATTAAGTTCTACAGTAGAAATTTGAAGGATAAATAACAGTTACATATCACAGTTGGTTGTCTTGTGCAATGAGTTAACTGTGTTTTGAGGAAATAAATACCTTTTTCTGTTCCTACACTGGCATCGGTTAATATCAGCAGATACTTAACGTCAAAGTATGGATATTGGTATCAAGACTGTAAAAGATTGTGCATGTAAAATACTTCAGTTGTCCAAGTGGAATTCATAGAAAAGAATGTCTAAAAACTTCTCTAAAAACGTCTTGTTTCTCCATTATGTTTGGATGCAGCCTTGTCTCACTCTTGACCATGAAGATTCTCTGAGGAGATGCACCATTTTTCTTCTAAAAAGGAAACTCCCGGTCTGACGTACAGTCCACCCGCACCATGGGGGGTCTGCCAGCTTCCCCCACGCCACCCCACTGCCCCGAGCCCATCGCAGTGTGAAGGACAGGCCAAAAGCAGAGGGGGGTGGACGGGAGGAGGGGGCAAAGAGAGGAGGGGTAGAGGACAGCAGGTGGGGGTAGGAGGAGAGCACGTCAGCGGAAGTGGACTGACTCATGGTCCGAATGTTCTCACGGTCAAACCTCTGCAGGAGCTGTCCAGTCACCATCTGCACACCTGAGTGGGCTACGTGAATAAGACACAAGTGGGCGGTGGATGAGCACGCACATTCAAGTTTGTTCCAGGAAAATAGATAAAACAGTCACAATCCTAAACTTCATAGACTCTTATATTAAATCAACTTATTTGTCAATTCAGGCAATGCAATAGAAAAAATTACTGATTCTTGGCAATTATATATATATATTTTTAAGCTCCCTTTGTGTGTCTGTGTGTTATATTATTATGTTTGCACAATAATAATGTAACAAGTTATTTTACGCCTTTAATTTGCATTATTCCCAAACAACAAAAGCAATATCACATTTCTATACATCTCACATCTATAGTAGGTATGTAACAATAACTTAAATTCTTTGTTATGGCGCAGCATCAGCTAAAAAAGCCAAGGGAACTACATAGCCCATGATCCTTTGCTCCGTTTCGGCACAGACCACGAAGAAATTGAGTTTTTAAGCATTTTTAAATCTTATTTCTTTGGATAGTGACAGAACAAAATATCAGTGTGTATATCTTGAAAATATCGTATCAAGTGATTTGGATATTGTTACATTATTAATCTATATTATACAGTGAAAACATTGTAAAACAGCATGCTGGACCGTATAGCTCCCATATGAGAGTGTAATTCATGTTGATTTCTTTCCATATGACTTCCCCTGATCTGGTGGTGTCTCCCTGGCTCAGAGCACCTCCTCCCACGGCCTCCTGTTGCACAAATGTGAGGAGGACACGGGTGATGAGTTCGTCACTGCTCTTTGACTTTATAACCACCTCTTATGTCACTTCACCAACATGGCTGATACCTCCTGCCCTTAAATCATGTCTCATATAAACACCCAACCCACTCACTCAGGACGCTTCTCATTTATCATATACAGAAAGTGAATTCGGATGCGATATAATGGATTAGCCAATTTACCATTTTGACTAACAATATGTGCAGTGTTGTTTAAAGGTCCTATTTTACACACTCTCGAGAGCTTTAAGTCATGTTATAATGCTGTTACCACCTTAAAAAACATGCCTGAAGTTGTGTTTTTGTGTTTGAGTAATCCTTTATTATTAGTCTGTCTACATCTCCAAAGCTCAAAATGCTCTGTTCCACCTTTTGATGTCATGTAGTAGCAGTTTTCAAGTTAACAACTGTCTTTTACTGCTAGTTTAATAGAGATTGGCTACTCCAGATCTGAAGACATCCAAATGATTCTAGTGAAGGTGTATGGAGTGTAGCGCTGCCTGTATAGGCTCTATTCACGTCACGATGTATTTACGTCAACCAGGAACCAGGAAAACGTTTGGAAAGGTGCGATCACAGCTTCCGGTGAGCTCTGTTTGCAGTAGTAAGTCTGATAAAATATAGGAAAAATTAGAAAATGGAAATTTTTTTTAGCCTAATCAACAATTACAAACATGGAGGTCGATGGTCGGTAGTCGTCCCCAGTGTCGGAAACTTTCCAGACGTCTTCCTGCTTTGAGACGTAAGTGTGAATAGAGCCTATTACCACATCACAGGATAAGTACGCAGGATATACATGTTGTCTGTACTGTGTATGTTTGTACTGTGTTTTTTTGTATGTTCCTAAGTTTTCCTTTTTCTCCCAGATACTTAGTGTTCCAGATTATAGTTTAGTTGTAATTATAGTACATTATACATAGTTTACTGTTAGATATATTATTATAGTATAGTTAACAGATTGTTCATAGTGTAATAGAAACAATAGGGGGGTGGGATTGTAATGTTCTTAATCACTGTAAAAGGCTTTCTGTTACATATTTGTATGAAAAGCGCTCTATAAATTAAGTTTGATTGATTGATTGATTGATGTTTGTTAAACATGTGTGAATGAACTAACATGTTTTCAAGCTTACAAAGGTTAATTTTGTGTAATTTAGGACCTTTAAATCCTCGTAACACAGTCTGTCCTCACATGTCCTGTTCTTCAGTGATCTGACAGACCACCTGGACCCCTGAGCCTCCGTGCTGTGTCATAGCAGCATGTTTCTAACCGTGACTCAGCACTTGATCTTTCCATGTGTGGGCTCTATAGTGAATAATTATGACTAATATCACATTACGAGACCTTTCTGATGTGTTCAGGCAGCAGCCATTGTTCCCATAGTGACATCATGTACTGAACAGCCACCTACCTGCTCCAGAGCAGACAAGGGTAGAGGAGCCAAAGCCCCATTCAGAAATACTGCATGACCCTGACATTTTCCATTTTACTGAATTTTGTTATTTGTTAAAGTATAGATACCGGAGGGGGAAAAAAATCTCAAGTAAAAGTATCACATTAAAAATAAACTCAAGTAAAAAAAAAACTGTTTAACTGTTAATACTTCCTGCAGAGTTTGAGTTCTTATAAAGCTTCAAATGTGATTTTTAAAAATATTTGTGCTGAATTTTGTCCAACAAAAACAAGTGAATCGATCAATTTATTCATCCTTGTTTTTAATTTTAAAGATTTTTTGCTCAAATTATGAATGTGCTAAAATTAAACCCCTCAGCCTTTTCAACGGGTCTCAAATTATAATAAAAATACTTGTACTTAACAGTTCAGTTAAAAATGTAGTGGAGTAAGAAGTACAGATACTTGCTCTCAAATTTAGTGAAGTAAAAATAAAGAGATACCTAAACATTTTACTTAAGTATTCTTTACTACTTTTACTTTGTTATATTCCACAGGGTCATGTGTGAACAAAGCCACAACTTTTCCAGATTTTCCTGCATTTTTCATCTGGCAATTTCTCTGGTAAATTACTTTAAATATGCAGGAAAGGCTTATGTGACAATTGCCAGAAAAATCACATGGTTTTTTCGTAAAGCGCATAAAGAAGTGGACTAAGTGTGACGTCACCCATAGCCAATGTTAGGAATATGAATTAATTTATGTACAAAATAGCAAAATTAAAACGCCAGGATCACGTAAAGCGGGTTAATACAAACATTTTAAAATGAAGAGCCAGTGAGTTGGAGATGATGAACCTCACTTCCTGGTTAGAACACAGAGCCTATGTCCATTTATATACAGGAGTCTATAGGAGCTGGACCTGGCCATGTTCTGGGGCTAATACATGAGTGAATGTGCATCACCGCGGACTGTCCTTGTATTTTGTACTTAGCAATTTACTGGGGCTACAGATTGTGAAAGAAATATGACCTGAGAAGAAGTAGTACAAAGCAGTGATCCACAAAAATACTCGAGTTGGAGTAAAAAGTATTTGCAAAAGACAATACACAAGAAGACTAATTGTAAAAATAGTTTTAACGACATCTGATTTATAATGAAATGTATAATCTATGTAAATGGAAGGACAAAACTATAAATAATGAAAAAAAAACATCAAATCATATCTGAAGGAGAAGGTGTATGAAAGATAATTTGTTCTGTCAGATTTTGAATTTTAAACAAAACTGAATTTCTCACTTTGAATTTTTTAAATCTGAAAAAAACATGTTTGAATTATTTTTATTCTGAATTTTAGTTGCTGAAATTTAAGTGTACTTTTTCAATATGTTTCAAATTCAAAATAAAAATGTCACCTTTTATATATTCACTACATATTTCCAAGCCCTCAAATTCAGCAGTTAAAATTCAGAGTATAAAATTCGCAGTGAAAAATTTCGCAGCAAAGATCCAAAATGTCAAGGCAGAAGCAATCGATCCAGAGTGAGTGAGGAGGACAGAGGCTGTTTCCTATTGGCTGTTCTCATCTGTGGGCGGGGATTGAGGTTTGGATGAGACTAATTCTGACCAATCAGATCGCTTCACTGCACCATTTTCTGTTTGTTACTAAATTAGATCGTTTCACTTTGGATCGATTGCTTCTGCCTTGGCATCTTGGATCATTCCTGTGAATTTTTTTACTGCGAATTTTACACTCTGAATTTTGACTGTTGAATTTGAGGACTCGAAAATATCTATGCTGAAGGTGAAATTTAAATTATGAAATTGAAACACTTTGAAAATGAACACGTAAAATTTCATCAATTAAAATTCAGTATAAAAATAATTCAAAAGTGTATTTTCAAAAAATTCAGTAAAAATAATTCAAAAGTGTATTTTCAACGGCGTTTAAAATTCAAAATCTGATGAAACAAATTATCTTCCATAAAGGTGCGAGAAACACAAATGTACAAATAAATGTGTGCTAAATGTCTTCTATAACTGAGGATGCACGACACAACCATCCCCCCACTTCCCTTCAGCTCTTTGGACCCTGGAGTTGTCACTTAAATTAAGACTGATACGAGACTTGTGTTCTGCAAGGAGAGACAAGCTCCTACTTCTCTTTAAACACTCCCCAAAAGAGCTACAAGATCTACAACGTTTTTCCTACAACGAAACCAACAGACTGGAGTAAATTTAGATAAACTAGCATAATCCTGAGGGAAAAAGGATCAGAGATTTATGAGTATTGCTGCACGGTCAAATATTTTACTTGAGTAGAAGTAAAAGTACAATGTCTAAAAACTACTGAAATGTACAAAGTTTTCAAAAAGTTACCAACCACCTCTGTACCTGATACAATCCACCAGCCTACCTAAGTTTTTTTTTTTACCAATTCTTCTCAACTCTCTCCATTCAACATTGGTTTGATTTCTTTTTCAGAATGAGTCACCCACCCTCTTCGCATCTGCTCCTACGTGCTGTTGTTTGTGCACATTCTCATTGACAGTGTGAGTGAAGGTGCAGCCCTGGTTTTCTCCCGGTGAGTCACCCCTTTAGTCCCACTGGGCCTTCAAAATGAGAGTGGTTTGAGGCAGCCAAGCAAGAAACTGTGTCCAAGGCTAATTCCACTCTGCAATCAATCCGTTCGGACAGCTATGTATTTGTGGTAATAAAAATTAACCAATGATTTACAATAATGTTTGCTTCTGCTCCATGGCTAAAAAGTAATGATTGCATAAATTGGTTCTTTGGCCATAAGGGAGAGTGGACGTCCTGCATTTCAATGGTTTTAGGTTAACTTTTTGTTTTTAAAAAGCCTTTCTCACACCTTTC
>KN509728.1:24249-40438 GCA_000787155.1 Scartelaos histophorus
CCAGTTCTGCAAAAATGCCCATCCATACCCTGTAATTGAATGGAAAAAACTCCTCAGAACATTGCATATAACCATAGACTATATAAAAATGGACATATCTATCACACTACTCAACACGTTCCAAACAGGAAGTGAATATGCAGGTTCTTACTGACCCTGGCTCCCATTAACTTACTTTAGAATATTGTTGCCCGTCTCTCTGTACCTGCTGCTGTGGCCTCGTCATTTTGGTCTTAAAATACTCGTATTAATCTTCTCTACATGATCCTGGAGGGTTTTTTTCCGCTACTTTGTTAGTTAAAAAAATCCTATTCATATAGAGACTGGCTCCAAGTTTGCCCATGTAACCGTGAGAATCATGAGCCTCATTTGAGCGGCGCCGAACACTTTTTTATGAAGTCTATGTACACTGACAGTCAATGAAAACTTTGAGACCAGATTTTTTAACATAGGTTTTATTTTATAGCCCAAAAATGTTTTTGTTTGTTAGTTTTTAACATGCATAAACCAAAATTTAAAGTGTAACGAATAAGTTAAACACGGTAAACTTAACCAAAGAAAATGGCGTCTAACAAACACAAAGTCCCAACAGTCCATAGTGGGTATGAGCTCCATTCACCCTGATGCTGGCTCCATCCTTCGGCACATACAGGTTTGTGATTGTGGGTTGGGAACAGCCCATACGCCCGGAGATCTCACTGTAGCTCAAGCTCTTCCAGCAGACCCAACGCCCAGAGATGCTGTTCACGTGACAGACGTGGCATGAGGACTTTCACTGGACTAATAATGGGGCCATTTTTGGACCTTTATAAAGGTTCCAAAACCAATCCTCAAACTGTTGGTGCAGCATTGAGTATTGCACCATGGGTGTTTGGGCCATATTTGAAAAGAATCCATCCCGTGTGCAATGAACCGTGACAACATGACAACTCAACATTTTCTGAACTACCCAAATCAAAAAATCCACAAGGAACATTTAAAACCCCCGTACAAATAGAAATACTTACACATTCCTACCTGAAAGTTTCTATTGACTGTCAGTATATATAACAGGAAGCTGAAGTCCAAAGCTAAATACAAAATGGACATAGGAAAGATCGCCTTTCAGAGACTCATTCACTAGTCAAGACAACTAGTCCTCTGTCATTCTATTTATCTGTTGTTTTTGTTTTGTTTTTTTTAAATAATATCACATTAGAGCAGAGCAGTCTCCCACAATAGTAAAATTTCAAACTTGTTTTAAATACTAAAGAATAGACTCAGTACTTAATGGCAATTCAAATACACAATGATAATAAAAAAAATATTTAGACAACAGGATGTTATTTTGAACATGCATAGTATTTATATTACCACATAAAGTTATATCTAAGCAAACAGTTATCTAGATCTAGGTTGTACGGCACTGAATAAAGATATTATAATTTTAGTTAGCACATAGTCTTTTTTGACATTTGACATTTTGGTCTGATTTTCAATACTTTTTACAAATCTAGTTCATTCACAAGTCCTGCGTGTTTGTTTGATCTACACTACAGCCTACCCTCCTGGTTATCTCTGTACTGAAGTTTTTCTCGTACAAAATATTCCTGCATTAGTAATCCTCCTACATTTTTCTATATGTGAAGTGTACTCCACTGTGACAGCACTGAGTCACGCTGAAAAACAAACTCTCATAAGGGCAAGATCATATTTTTGTCACATTTAAAACCAGAAAAACAGAGATAGTATTTGTAGCTGTCTTATCCTTAAATACTATAACATATCACAGTATTTTCAATGTGACGAATAAAAACTGAATAATTGTCCTTGAAATAGATTTGCTTCTTGTATCAATGTGATTCTTCTGGTGCCTTAGGATGATGCTTTCTACACTTTTACCACCAGGTGTCACTATTTCTACTCAAATCACCCAAAACTAACTATGAACAGTGCTGATAAGTAACTGGATACATGTACCACAAATATAAAATACTTTTAACTGTAACTTTTTGCTTTGATGGTATTCAGATAACAGTTAATTTACTAAATTAAGAGGAAAACATGGCAGTACTTTGTCATTTTGGACTGCACAATATTAGTGAAAAAATAGAAAACACAACTTACACAAACACATATATTAATGAATATAAAGAAAAATAAAGTTGATTATGATTATATGACATGTCATCTCACTACATTATAGTGCATCGATGTAAAAGTATTCCAAGTCTTCTTCCCATCGCTGGCTATGAATAATTAGCAAGAGAAGATTTGGACACTCCATTAAATCCAGTAATGAAAACGTATCAGGATAACATGGCAACTCAATTTGAAAGTGAAGTGATTCTTATTAACCAATAATACTGCATTTTAATTAAGCGACTACTTTCATTTTAAACCTTCATTAGACTCCACGTAATGAGTGTTTGCATTATTCATTGTCACAAACACTGGGTGCTTTATAATTGTGTTGTTTGGGTTTCATTTAGCAGTGTAATGCTGCTGTGGACTGGACCAGCTGGGCTCACACTGGTCCTCATGTATTATTGTCTATTGTGTGTGCAGAGTAAGTGAGGCCATGTAAAGTCCTGCGTGTTTGGGGAGCTGCACATGCGTTCTATGGCCTATTTTTAGGAGCGGATGACATTTAGTACACACTGACTTTTTTTTAACTGTATATGCATGTGTATAGTGTAATTTTAATATCTGTTTTTCTATATTTTTAAAAACTCATTTTTATTCATCTGTCACATAATAACCAAGAGATAATTATGCTAGTGCAACCTTTACTGAACTAAAATTAGAATCTTAGCTAGACCCACAGAAGGCCTGGAATGAGATAGATAGGCGCTTTATTAATCCCCAACATCAACGCATTAAGATAGAATATGTCAATACCACAATGTTAGACAAAGTGCTTGTTTTAAAAATGCACTGCGGCCGTTATAAAAGAGTTTTTGAGTCATTCAGTAAAACACCCCCACCACCACTGCCACCAGCAGCATCACCACTCGCTCACTTAAGGAGCATTTTAGTTCATTTAGTCTCCTGAGTTCCCCTGGCTCACTTTTGTCCTGAGGGCTGTTACTCTCCTCAAACTGCCCTGACACTGGATCTGATGACTCAACCACTTCAGCTGCTCTGAAACTTTAGTTAGAGCTGTGAAATATAATAATTATAGAAACTCACTGTGCTTAAATTGTCCCTCAAGGACAAAAAAGTGATAAAGACTGACGGGTTGTAGTCATGTAGTATATATAGTTGTAGTCATGTAGTAGAGCTTAAATATATGATTTGATTGATTATTAATTGGTGTGTATATGATGTATGAATTTGAGTATTTATAATTTTATTTCACAGATTGATGCTGTGTTTTGCTGTGTTACAACAAATAAAAATTTAAGTAGTGGTCAAAGCACGTTGGAATGCAATTATTATTATTCAAATCATATATACAGCTATATTTGAAAGAAGAAATATTGCAGCTTCAGAGCGAAATAAATAAAAGTTGGAAGGCGATAAAACAGAACATTTTGTGAAGCCTTATACAAGAAATACATCTGGTTATTATGAACAGATAATGAGTTTTAGCAATAGACTGAGATTGAAGATTGAAGCATTCCTCAACCAGAGTCAACCAATTCAGCCAGTGTTTTTATCAAGGTTTTTACTGAATGGAGCCAAAATGAAAGAAGTGCCAATTGGAAACGTCTCAGTCGAATATGAGGAACGTGGACAGAGAGTGAAGAGTGAAAATGAGAAGAAAAGGAGCTCGAAGAACAAGTCAGAACTGTGGGGAATAAATGTAACTTATTTTTGTCTTAATTGATACTTTGCAGCTGATGTCATTAACATCTCCTGGGCTTGTGAAGCTAACTGAAAGCACTACTCTGTCTTAAATTCTGTCACTCAAGTTTAATCTGAGCTTTGAACATGATTTGAAGACATGACATTTGATGACATGAAGTTGTGCTGATCACAGGCTCCTGAAAATGTGTTCTTTAAATCTATCATGTATTTTTTCTTGAGGTTTCTTGAAGGTTTTTGTCTGTGTTTGCAGGTGCATTGTGTTACTATCATACCCACTGATCATTCTAGCTAATGTGTGATTAACTGAGCTCAGTGTTTACAGAACGTGATGCAGGTCCCATTTGTTTATCTACAAACCTGACATCCTTCTCCATGGCAACGACCTCTGACCTTCACTGCATCTATAAAACTAAATTAATTATTTGTATGAATCATTACTCATTACAGCTTAGTCAATTAAACTTTATTATATGCAGCACTGGATCCCTGGCCTTGATTCAAAAGTGATCCATAAAAAAATCTATCATTATTTTTAACTTTATTTGGTCATTTTTTAGTGGAGCTACTCTGTTTCTGAGTTGAATACAATCACAAAACACAACTCCAAGACTCTTCTGGTTGTCAGTATCTTCACCTTCAGACAAAGTATTTCTCATTCTCAGTACATGGACAGGTCGTGCCTCATATGAAAGCTCAGAAGTTCCTGAAAGAGCAGCAGAGGCTGCACTAGCACTGACTCATGATTGGCTGCAGATACTGGGGTTTTTAATCACAAGAATTTGGATCAGAGGGTCTTTTCTCAAACTGATTTGAGTCTTAGGATCTGGCAACCCAAAGGAAAGCCTGCTCAGTGTGCTTTTAATTTGGATAATTGTCTTGAGTTCACTAAAACAACGAATGACAACACAAACCAAATCATGTCCAATGTTTTTGTCATTCAGATAATATTAAGATTACAATTGTTATCACTCGAATCTACATTTGATTTGAACCATAGACCGTATGAAGAAGTGGATGAAGGGAGTGTGACGTTGCTCACAGTCAAATGAAGCTCACAAGGCCAGCAGATATGGAGCGAAGCTGGAGCCAAGAATAGGAATTTATTTACAGATAAAATGACTAAATAAAAACACCAAGATCATGTAGAGTTCATATGAACATTTTAAGACAAAAATGATGAGGCTCACTGCAGCAGTTACAGAGAGAAGGGCAGGAACCTGAAGCACCTTTGTGAACACTTCCTATTTGGTTTTGCTCCGAATAGTGTGTCTGTCCATTTATATATACAGTCTATGGTTTAACATATTGACCTCGTTGTGGGGGCACAGATGGATCCTGTTTCTGGAATTTGAAATACAGATTCTACATACCCTTAATTTCATTCTCTTGCCGTGTGACTGTTTTACTATGGCACAATAGTAATGGAAATAGAAAACACTTGCTGACTTCACACATGTTTGAGTAATCCTTTATTAATAGTCTGTCTACACTCTCTAATGCTCAGAATGCTCTGCTCCACATTGTGATGTCATTGTCATTGTGAAGTGGTAGTTTTCAAATTAAAAGCTACCTTTTGTTTACTAGAGATTGGCAGTTCCAGGTCTGAAATTATTCACATGACTTGAGTGAGGATGTGTGGAGTTTAAAACACAGTGTCCTTTGGATCTTGTCTGAGTAAAAATCACCAAGGCCTGAGTCACCATGAAGACATGATCTGAATTTCTCTGTTTGGCCTTTGTGACAGTCTACAGACGACACATGCTGCAGATTGCTCCAGTCAAACTCCTCACTGTCTCTATGAAACTTTAACTTTGACTAAAGTCACCATGTCCACAGCACTGGAACAGATCCAGCTACTGATCTCTGCCTCAAAGAGGCCTCACACACCCAAAACAACCAGTGAGAGAGCTGGATAGACAATGACAAATGGAAAACAAGTTTTCCGAGAAAGAGAGAGAGAAGAAAGTGAGTGAGGAAGCTCTCTCCAGAGAGATGTTCTGCAGAGAGAGAGAAGAACAATAGAGCTTCAAACTGCAGCCTGGTGTGAAGGGGTTTTTGGAGAGAAAGTAGAATCTGCTGAGAAGAGTCGGAGCTTTGGAGGAGTGACTTTCCAGCAGACTGTGCCACTCCAGATGGAGACGGACTAGGACCACACAGACCTCAGGTCTGAGGAGACACCCCCTGGCTCACCTGAGGCAAGAAATAGGTTTTGAATCATTTTGACTACACTGCAAAATAAAGCACCTTTTTAAATTGTTATTTTTTTTTATTTTTATTGCAGGATACTGAACTTAACCTAATAGTTAATCTACCATTCTTCCTATTCTTTTAGCTTAAAAGTAAAAAAAATCAGCAGTAGCCCCTAAGGTCTTAACTGTAGTGTGTGATTTATCCACAAGATGGCACCATTCACTGTCTGGTGTAAGAGTTTCTTCATTCTGTTTGTGGATTTTCGAATTTGACAGCGGTTCATTCTGTGATTTACAATGTTGTTTTGATGAATTACAAAGCACGGTAATTGCCCAATACCAATAGTAGGTTATTTATTATTTATCTATTTATTTACAGCGTCTTACAAATACATTCCGCATCCAGTGTTGGGAACTAAAATACTGTACTGTAAAGTACTGCAAATGCATGTTCAGAATCAAAGGAATAAACTGAGCAACTTCAAACAGCGTGATATTACTGAAGGAAAAGCACGGCTCATGTAGTGAGGAAACATACACCTGCTTTTCCCATAATTACTGATAAAAGCAGAACAGATGTATTTTTTCTGTATGATATAAAGCAACCTCATGACACCTATGATACAAAATACATTTTAACATAGGTATTCTGCACTCTGTATCAAAATACCTTTTCAAATTATTGGTTTTCATATTCTAAAATGTGAAGATGTCAGACTCCCAGACGGGGGCGATTAACAGTTTCCTTTTGATCACTTTGCACCTTGCCATAAAATATCTAAAAGTTAATTCACAAATGTTGACGCTGATTATTCCTATTAGTGAACTGGGCCCAAAACCTCAATGTTTTACAACAACAAAAATGCATTTCAACCATATTCATTTTACCTACTCTGTATTAAACATTATTGACCTCTGAAATGTCGTCTGAAACCCAATTCTCCCTGCTCCTGTTTGCAGCACACAGCCAAAAAAATAAAACAAAGAACATAAAGTTCATCTTCAAAAGACTGTTCTTGCACTGTCAATGTGTGAAGTTAGTGACCTTTCCAACTTACATAAGGAGAAAGTGAGAAGCACATTTCACTGTTAGAGATGCACCGATACCGATACTGGTATTGAATATATCCAGATAGATTTGCTGGTAATAAATTAACTCTATTTTAAGAGAAGAAATGGAGTCAGTCCCTACACCGATACTGGTTAATGTCAGATATTTGCAGATACTTTAAGCTCATAGTTGTATTGTCAGATGTTATACCTGCCAGTAAACTGTACCCTGCCCTAGTTTCTCTTCACATTGGCCCTGTAGCAGCTCCTCTGATTCAGCTGTGAGCAGGTGTAGAGCTGTAACAGGTATGGCCTCCCAGCACCCACTGACCTGACAGGGCAATTAAGTCACACCCATGGACTCGGCCACACGCACCCAAAGGCGACGGTTGTGTGAGCGTTTAGTGAGAGGGCAGTTTGCGCTCTGAGCTGACGGAGGAGCGCCGAGGCTGAGAGAGGCTGGAAACAGTGGATAAACAGAAGGGGTTGTGGCCTTGCTGACGGGAGAGTGGAGAAAATATAGCCGTGCCCACCGGGGATGTTTGGTAAAAAGTGGAAATCGTGTTTGACATCGCAAGTGAATTCATTAGACGCAGAGGAAGTCTTTCAAACGGAAAATGAATCAGAGGGCACGTGTTTCATCTGTACTAGTGTTAGATTTGGACTACGCAAAGAGTCAATACAACAAGATGGGACAAGTCGGTGAGAAGAAAAGGTGACAAAGATGCAGTCGTATTGAATGGTGTTGAATTGTGGGAAAGGTACGATCTGTTGTCTCCATGGTTTTAATGCTTTGCTTATAATGTCCCAGAATATGATTAATTTCTTTCTTGAGGGGAGACAAGCAGAAGGATATAGGTAAGACCCCACGCACAGTAAAAAATACATGTTTTTGAGCAATAAAAACACTTGTAATTGGATAAATGCAAGATTGTTTTATGCCAGCAGTGAATGTTCCAGGGAAAGCATTAATATTTCCATAAAGACAAGTATGTATGTTCAGTACCTGCTTTCCTCTACCTGTTATTTTCCTTAGAATGTTCCAGTGTAAGTTATTAAACATGCAACTTGTGGAAAAGAGTAGGTAAGTTCCAGGTCAGATCTGTGGAAATGCATGCACGAAAAACACCCTTAAAAGAATAAATCCAAGCTAGATAAGTTTAAAGGAATGTGTGGAACATTTCGGGGAAAGTATTTCACAACAGTATATACCTAAAAATTATGAGGTGCTTTAATATAAACAACTTTCTGTCTGCGAGTGGATATCTGTTAGACCCTGTAGTAAAACAAAGAATGCATTTGCAAGGGCCAAATTGTCTCTGGAGCTAAAAATTGTGTGTTAAAATCCTCAGAACATCCTGAGTGGAGCCTGGTGGGCCTGGACCTGCATTCCTCTGTAATCTGCACACACCCTTAACATTTGTCCATCTCTCTCCATTACACTTCCCCATCACTCCAGTGTTTGGGCTTCAGGCTATGCTTTGCTAAAGGTTATGCAGACATTGTTACAGATGACTATTAGCAACTGTGGCGCTTTTTATGACAGCCAAGCATAAAATAATAATGAAACCTGCACTAATATCTAAAGCCTGAAAAGGTTAGAAAAGCCCAACTAAGGCTAAGGCTGCTCGCTTGTCAAACTGATCACAAGGAAAAACTGCTTTAAATCTAAAATTAAAATCCAAAAGAAACTCCCAGTACAAGCAAAAGCTGATATTAATGGCTTCTTAAAAGCTATGGATTTCAGCTTATTGGTTATAATTTTATAATATATTCTGAGGACTCTTCACCAAAAGATATAGCTAATATTTTGTTTTAAATTATTAATTGGCGTGTCTTATTTTTCATCATTCTGAAACCTATAGAGGCAAGTCTCACTCCAGTATCAACTAAGAATATATTTTTCTGGTTAGGCTACGACTGAAGCTAAATATTAGGTCTATTCTTGGTCTAAACTAGGACTAAGTCAGGTCTAAGCAAGGACTACACCACAGTACAGTCACTCTAAAACTGGACTGGACAAAAGTGAAGATAAAAAAAATTACTATTAAAAAAATTCAACAGTTTGAGAGCCACTTTTTATATAGGCTAGACTGGAAAAATAAAGAGTTATCTACAAAAATGATTGAATTATTTTTTGCACTTTGGAATAAAAACATGCTACGTGATGACTACATGATGAAATGCTAATGGGCCAGCATTATTCAAACAAACATGTCTGTGGGTGCATGCATTAGCCTCATTGCACTAATCACACCTGGGTTTGTGGAGCATATGTTACAGGTCAGAAAGGAGACGCACAGTGAACTGAAGATCTGTGTTTGTTCAGACAGATGGGCTTCCCAACGGAGACTCTCATTTTCCAGTGGACATTCCTATATTTTCCAAACACCTAATTCGCTGAAATTCAGGAGCAAGATAAAGGTAGCATATACTGTTTTAAAGGTGTATCATGTAACCTTTCTGGTGTCCTGTCACTTGCAGATAGTGGATCCTCTACCAGAAAAGTTACATTTTTGCACCTTTAATTATGAAATGAGATTTTCGAACAAACCCGCACCAACAAATTCAGGTATAATTAGACTCATTAATATGATGTGACAGAGATCGTCACCTCCCGGCTACACAAGGGCTTATTAAGTAGTCGTGTAGTCCTATCTCCAAATGATCCCCCCGGAGGTTACGAGAATCAATGTGTATCCAGAAATGTCATGGTGGAGCTTATTAAGAACATAAAAATCAATGCAAATGTGATATTTTATGCTTGCCTTGTGATGACTGGGAGAACTGAGGGTTACTGATAGTGTGGATGTAGAGGTGCACATGTTCTTGATTTCAATTATTGACGAGTAAGGGTTTGAACAAAGGTAAAGTCGTCAAAACTCAAGTACGTGTAGCCTATACTGTTCACTTCAAAATAATATGATTCAAGTAGAAACATAAAGTAGTGGTCAGGTAAATGGTCACAGTTTTATACAGCGGCTTTTTCACATTCAAGGAACTATCACCCAGTCACTCACACACATTCATACACCAGTGTGCATAGAGAGTCAGGCTAAGGTGGGTTGTGTGTCTTGCCTAAGGACACAAACACAGTATTCAACTGGGGGGAGGCAGAATCTCACCGCCAACATCTGGGGCCAGAAGATATGACCACTCAACCAGTGATGTTTATATGAAGAGCAAACACTCCACTGAGCTACTGTCACCATTTAATATAATAATATTACTCAAGAAGAAGTATAAAGTAGAGGGCAAAGAAATTAATCAGATAAAAGTATAAAAACACTACAGTATTTAGTATCCTACCACGTAAAAGTTTTATGAGTCTGAGGTCTGATTTATAATGTAATTGGGCAAAACATAAAATTATGCACAGAATCTTTGAAAATGGAACAAAACACAACTCGGGGTAAGTTTCTGATTAGGTAACAACATTTTAACATGGCTTAAAGCTCTCAAGAGTCAAATGTGCATAATATAGGACCTTCAAACTGTTATCCTGTCCATCTTTTTTTTCCTGATGGTTGACGTGGGTGTGGGATTCTCAGAAGAAGAGCTTCCAGGCCTGAAGTCTTAATGTAATCTGAGCATATGCCTGAGTGCAGATGGAGAGAGAGGGAGGTTTTCAGTTGGAGAGCTTTAAATCAGTCTGGGCTGTAATTAGACAAGAGACTGTTTGTCCACAAGTCTGTGAGGGCTTCAGTTGTACACAGATGGAGACAATTAACATCTATAGTGTTGATGTCAAAATGCACCATGTTATACAGATGTGCTTTGACCCTAGGTAACTTTATAGAGATTCTATTCACTGTAAATGCTCTGTTCCACCTTGTGATGTAGAGGTAATTTTGAAATGAACAGCTCCTTTTCCCTTTACTTCAGTAGATTTCCAGGACTGAAATGATCTAAATGATTCTAGTGAAGGCGTATAGAGTTTGCGATAAGGAAACATTATAATATATATCAGAAAAGTGTGTAATATGGGCCTTTTAAACACCATTACGTCCCATGTTTACTGATGAGCCGAGCCTGTCCGCCCTCTCACTCCCCATCAGCTCTGTGCACGCTAATACTCAGAGATACAGTAGACACCTCCAAGCCTTATCAGAACGCATCACCTTAGCGGAGGAGGAGGAGGAGGAGGAGGACAGCGTGTCTAATAAGATGCTAGGCGGCAGATGTGTTGCAGTTCTAGTCTGTGTTAATTAGCGTTAGCCCCGTGAGCCCGTGGTCTCGTCGGAGCTGCACGGGGGGTGGGAGGAGGGAGCAGGGAGCAGGGAGCGCTGGGGGCACTGGTCTCTGATATGGAGCCCAAACACGTCACGGAGAAGCATCTGGACCGGTGGAAACAGGCCAGAGCCGCGGTCTCACTGTCTCATGTCTGGAGCTGATTCATGTTCTGCTCCAGCTGTTGGCTCCTCACACATACATATGCATGGTCTATTTTTGGAATCATCGACTCAGACGTGAGGTCAACGGGCACAAAACAAGGATATAACATTATATACTATGACTAATACTAATAGCACATGTATTTTGCCAAC
This sequence comes from Scartelaos histophorus, assembly GCA_000787155.1. Taxonomy (NCBI): domain Eukaryota; kingdom Metazoa; phylum Chordata; class Actinopteri; order Gobiiformes; family Gobiidae; genus Scartelaos; species Scartelaos histophorus. The sequence goes on from KN509728.1 coordinate 35,828, forward strand.
AGACGGGGATTTAAACAGATGGAACGGCATTAGCAAACAAACATACCTGGAGATGTGTTTTGTTTCATTCACACTTCTTCTCTCAAATGGGAAACACTTTGTTCCACCTTGTGATGTCATGTGGCAATACAGGAAGTCGTCTCCCATGTTTTTAACCTCCATACACCTTCTCTAGATTAATTTTGATCATTTCAGCCCTAGAATTACCAATCTATACTAAAGGTAAAAGATATTTGTTAACTTGAAAATTTGCACTACATGACATTACAAGGTGGAGCAGAGCATTTTGAGCTTTGGAGACGTGAAGAGTCTAATAACAAAGGGTTATTCAGACATGCGCGAATGAAACACAACTCAAGGTATGTTTGGAGGAGGTGACGGCGGCATTCTGACATGACTGAAAGCTCACATGAGTCACTTCCTCGTACTATAGGACCTTTAAAGGTTTGGGACAGTGTGACATTTCTGGCTGCTCAATGGAGATGTCATTGCCTTGAAAGTGTCTGGAATGTTCCACACAGTGTAGCAGAAAACCTGGTGAGAAGTTACACATCAGATCTGCTCATAGTAACCATACATGTCTTTGCAGGTGAAAGTTTAAATATGTTCTGACCTAATGCAAATGTAGCTGATTATCCCTAGTGATATCATAAAACATACTTAGTGGTTGGACTTTTTCTAAATTTATACAGGGTGTATTTGGTGATGTTATATTATATTTACATCATGAGTCTACGTGAACAAGACACCAGTGTGAATAATTGCTGTAACCGTGCATGCCGGGCTGTTTAAAGACACCACTAATTGTAAAGTGATGATCAACATGTCTGTACCCAACAGTATATACTGGGTATGGCATGACAGCTGTGGGGCAGTGGGCAGCCTGGGGTTGGCAACTGGAGAAAGACCGAGACAGACATAGACAGACAAAAAAAAAGGGAAAAAGAGAGAGAGATATAGAGAGAGACAGAGAGAGAGAGAAAGAGAGGAGTGGGCCCGGGCTTATCCGATCACATGCACAAAGGGAGTTAGCCAAAGCGCTATATTATCATCCTAAAGCACAAATCCACCACATGACCCCAGTGAAAGCCAAACCACGAAGCCTGAAAAGAGCCAGAGGACGAGGGGAATACTGGTTACTTCATTATTTAAATAGATGAGCTGCACCATATGAGCTAAAGAGGTTTTAATAGAAGGAAGCGTTCATATTTTAGGTTAGTGAAGTGTGTTGGATGATAACGCTGACTCTTGAGATTTAGGCCATGTTATAATGTTGTTACCCCCTCAAAAACATGCAACGTTTTGTGTTTTGTTTCCTTCATTTTTTGTCTTTCTGCATCTCCAAAACTCAAAATCCTCTGTTTCACCTTTTGATGTCATGAATCGCTGGTTTTCAAGTTACCTTTTGTGTAGTTGAGATGAGCAATTCCAGGTCTGAATTCAGATGATTCTAGAGAAGGTGCATGGATTTTAAAAAAGCCAGGGAGTGTTTTCAGTTTGAGAGACGAACTTAGCCTAAATATGCAGGATTTGTGCAGTAAACGTGTGAATGAAACAAAACTCAACTCTAGGTATGGTTGTGATGAGGAAACAACATTATAACATTATAAGATCAGAAAACACTGTAATATGGGCCTTTTAATAGTATATTTATAGGTATGGACAACACATACGGTCCTAATATCAGTGAAATCATGGGAGTTTATAGGTAGGATCATGTAGAATGAGTTAAAATGAACATTTTAAAGCCAAATTGACAAGTCTGATACAGCATTTATAGACAGAGGGGCGCTGTTCTTCAATAGAAAGTGCATTAAAGCCAGAGTTGATGGAGTCAGAAGTGCACCCACGCTCACTTTCGATTTGGAACGCGCTGTATAAACAGTCTATGATAGATAAATAGACAGCAAACAAAATAATGATAAAAGCTACTTGCAAGCATAGCCTAACAGACCAATTAGTTTACATAATGGGTACGTGTCTCTTCTGTATACTACTATATGTTACATTTACAAGACATTGGTATTCGTCTTGAGCTGTACATAATTAGGCCTGACCTTGGGCATGGATTCAAAGTATTTAATGTATTCATTTGACTATCCCCTTGGCACCACGATGCTTTTATTCTCTGGGCCGAGGAGGAGAACAATTATTCTTCACTCGTCTTTCCCGCACTGTATTTGACAACTAAATGAGCACAACATTTGTACAATAAGAATGAAACCACTGGTGAGTTATTAACATATAAATGATTCATTATTGTTTTTGACTGTGCAGAAGGTCTTTGAAGTCCACTGATATGTGCGTGCAATGTTTTCAAGAAGGATTATGCAATTTATTCACAACTGGTTAAGCAATACACTCTGCATCTGTGCTGTGTTGAAGTCTCGAATGGCAGTGAGATGAAAAAAGAGACCTATGTTATTTTGTCCACTTGACTGTGCAATAATTTCCAGTCTTGGTTTCAGTAAACTGGTTTCTCTTCTACAGGCTTTAAAGTAATAGGCTAATGTTATTTTCTCATTCATGTTGTCTTGTTTATAAAAATGACAGCGATTTATATAAAAAACATGTTACTGCTTTGCTTCCTTGATGATTTCAGAGGCTGCTTATCACAGTGGATACAAGGTAATGATTAGATCTATGGAGAAGCAAGCCTAATTCATGTTTTTCCAATGTATTTAGAACTCCTGCAACCGAATAAACACAAGGCAAATATGTTTAAAGCCATACTGTGGAATATTCCATGCAAAGAAATAACAAGAAAATAGAAGATCCTCCACCTTAGAAGTTACATACTGCATCTTTAAGTTAAATAACACCACTTTGAGCTTTCTGCATCTAATTATAAAATAGTTTATTGTTCTTAAACAGGAAGTGTGCTGTTAGATTGATATTGTTAGCAATACTGTGGCAGCAAAACCTTCTTAAACTCATCGCTGTGCATAATTAAGATGCTAGGAATGTGTTATTGAAAATGTTATTTTAAATGAATTGGTTTTGTTTTTAGATAAATTGAATATCAGGTTCTTCTTCATGATCAAATATGTGTCCACTGAAATATATTATTCACAATTAATAATTATTATAACTTGAGTTTTTTATTAATCCGTTATAATAAAAAGCCATGTATACTTTTACTAGCAAAACACTGGAAACTGCGTTGTTTTACTTTTCTCCAAATCCATCCAGTAATCTAGTGATAATATTTGATGCAAATCCACATTGTGATACAGAAGTACAGCTCTGTTATTACGCTGAAAAAGAAGAGGGGATGACAGATGTGTAAAATTGGGCGAGCCTGGATAGCGTCACTCATGAGCAGATTAACAGGGTTTTCTCAGTGTGTTTGTGCTGCAGCAGATTGGGAAAGGGGCTGTGAGCCTGGACATGTCAGATGGTCAGATGGTGCACACTTTTATCTACACAAGTCTTTTTATATCCCCATAGTTCTGACACATTTGTAAATGAAAGCCCCACTGTGTAAGTTTTAAGTCAAAATATCAAATAAAATCGTGTAATCATTTTAAATGTTTTTATTGCACTGAATATAAACTGAATGTAGGTTTGCATCTCTACCTATGGCTATAATACTCCACAGTATGTCATAAAATGTATTCTAATGGAAAATGTTCAAAAGTATGGCATTAGAGGTGCGCTGTGTGACATTTTTACTGTTTGTCTCCATAGAAATGTAACTGCTTTGTCTAGAATGTTAAACACTAAAGATTAAACTTATATATCACAACAAAGACAAGCAGTTTACAGCAGCTACATTACAATTCATATCTCTGGATTTGAGCACATAATGAATAAATGCTATATGGGTTTGTTTAATGTCATACTATACTAACATTCCAGGGAAAGCAATAACATCTCCATGGTGAGAAGCAGGTAGTGAACCCTCCACCAGAAAAGTTGCGCCTTTAACTTTCTATTTCAATACAATAATGCTAACTCTCCAAGAAAGTTAGGCAGTGTTGCTTTAAGAAGACATCTTTCCTTACACTGTTTGACATATTTATTTGATCTCTTGAACGCATTTTTCCCTGTTTTAAACTAAACTACTAATATAATGATTTTTTTGTCAGTTTGTTTAGCTGGAGTCCTCTGCAGAAGCCTCACACGATGGTGCAGTGACAGGTCTTGAAGGCTGCTATGGGTTTATCAGACAGCAGGGGGAGCTACTGTCTGACACGTCTCCAGGACTGAATTTCGTGTTCAGGCATTGAGATCCATATACGAGGTCCAAGGAGCATGAATTGTAACGAAGGGTCCTACACCTTATCACACAGGGGACTCTTCTTAGGAAGGCTTCAGAAAAACAACAAACTCGTCAAAAAAAAGTCGTCACCAAAAAAAACGCTCACACGCTCTAACATTTTCTTGGCTTTGCATCTGCTGCGGCGTTGTTCCAACAAGCTTCTGCAATGTCACAAGATTTATTTCCATCCAGAGTTGTATTAATGTTTCACCAAGATCTTGCATACATAATGGTCGAGTGTGACCGCTGTGCAAAGCTTCTCCAGCGCATCCCAAAGATTCTCAAGGTCTGGACTCTGTGGTGGACAATCCATGTGTGAAAATGATGTTTCCTGCTCCCTGAACGGC